>BLSH010158756.1:3359750-3395835 GCA_018402905.1 Glandirana rugosa | reverse complement strand
GAATTTATTAAAGAACCCTAAGAAAAATGAGAGGTGACGATACACAGAAAGTAAAAGATAGAATCGGCGGGACTAACGTGGGAATGTAAGGAATAACGTATGGAACATTTCTACCTTACGACTGTCACTGGGGAGTCGGAACATAAAAAACTTCCGGAAGAGGAAACGAAAATATACATGAAAATGCAGTCTCAATTCGGTGGGACCGGAAAATAATCGAGAAAATTTACACAAACGGTAACCCCACGTGACCGATTATGGAAACAAATCATACAAGAACTTCGTGAGGATAAAAAGGAGGCACAAGTAACAAGGATCACGACGCTCCTTGCTGGAAGATGTTGGTTGGGATAAAATTCTAGGAACAATGAACACGGAGGAAAAATAGGAGTGCTTCAAGAACATACTAAACAAAGGTATTAGCCAGTGCACCCCAATGGCAAACACATTTAAAAGAGCTAATAAAAGGCCAGGGTGGCTTAACTCTGACGTAAAAGTACATATAAAAGCAAAGGAGAAGGCCTTCAAAAAATACAAGGCTGAGGGGTCACTGTCAGCATTCCATCTTTACAAGGTATGCAATAAGGAATGTAAGGGTGCAATCAGGGCGGCTAAGATAGAAAATGAAAGACACATAGCAGTGGAGAGTAAAAAGAATCCCAAGAAATTATTTAAGTATATAAATAGTAAGAGAGGGAGATGAGATCATATAGGTCCCATAAAGAATGATAAAGGGTTACAAAGGATGGAGAGATGGCAAAGGTTTTAAACTTATTCTTCTCAGTATTCACGAGGGAAACAGGGGCTTCCAGTATCCAAAACTCACGACATGTCACAGAAAGCATCCTCATGGTTAACTGAGGATAGAATTAGGAATAGACTTGAAAAACTTAACGTTAATAAGTCACCGGGACCAGATGGCTTGCATCCGAGGGTCCTTAAGGAACTCAGTCAAGTAATAGCCAGACCGTTGTTCCTAATTTTTACCAACAGTCTACTGACTGGTATGGTTTATAGGTACCAGCTGATTGGAGAAAAGCCAATATAGCACCAATATATAAAAAAGGACCAAGATATATCCCTGGGAGCTACAGGCCAGTTACGCTAACATCAATAATATGCAAGTTCTTGGAGGGAATGATAACGGATTATATACAAGATTTTTGTAATGAAAACGGTATCATTAGCGGTAATCAGCACGGTTACATGAAGAATCGTTCTTGCCAAACCAATCTATTAACCTTCTATGAGGAAGTGAGCTATCATCTAGATCAGTGTTTTTCAACTCCAGTCCTCAAGGCACACCAACAGGCCATGTTTTCAGGATTTCCATGAGTTTGCACAGGTGATTTGATCAGTTTCACTGCCTTAGTAATTACCACAGCTGTTTCATCTGAGGGAAATCCTGAAAACATGACCTGTTGGTGTGCCTTGAGGACTGGAGTTGAAAAACACTGATCTAGATATAGGGAGGCTGTAGACGTGGTGTATCTAGATTTTGCAAAGGCATTCAATACAGTTTCCCATAAATGCTTACTGTGCAAATTAAGGTCTGTCAGCTTGGATCAAAGGGTGAGTACATGGATTGAAAACTGGCTACAGGGGCAAGTCCAGAGGGCGGGGATAAATGTGGAGGACTTGGAATGGTCCAGTGTGGAGAGTGGGGTTCCCCAAGGTTCTGTCCTGAGACCAATCCTAATTAATTTATTCATAAACGATCTGGAGGATGGGATAAACAGCTCAATCTCAATATTAGTGGATGATACCAAGCTAAGCAGGGAAATAATTTCTCCACAGAATGTGGAAACCTTGGAAAAAGATCTGAACAAATTAATGGGGTGGTCAACTACGTGGCAAATGAGGTTTAATGTAGTAAAATGTAAAATAAGGCATTTGGGTGCGAAAAATATGAATGCAAACTACTCACTAGGGGAAGAGCCACTGGGGGAATCTAGGATGGAAAAGGACCTGGTGTCCTAGTAGAGAACAGGCTCAGCAATGGCATGCAATGCCAAGCTGCTGCAAGGAAGAATGTCCTGGAACTGGAAAGGGTTCAGAGAAGGATAACAAAGCTAATTAAGAGACTGGAGGACCTTAGTTATGAGGAAAGATTACGAGCACTGAACTTATTCTCGCTGGAGAAGAGACGCTTGAGAGGGGATATGATTTCAATGTACAAATACTGTACTGGTGACCCCACAATAGGGACAAAACTCTTCCGCGCAAGGGAGCACAAAAAGACATTAACTAAAATTAGAAGAAAATTTGCAACCAAGTGAAAATAAAGGTAAGAAAGCCTGAAAAAAAAAATAATACAGTCACCACGTCTAAGGAAAAGTAAGGTAGAATGTGTTATTTTTTTGTCCTTGGGTTTAGATAAGCTTTTACCTTAATATTTTTATACACTATATTGTCAAAAGTATTGGGACACCTGCCTTTACACCCACATGAATTTCAGTGGCATCCCAATCTTAGTCAGTAGGGTTCAATATTGAGTTGTCCCACCCTTAACAGCTATAACAGCTTCAACTCTTCCAGGAAGGCTGTCCACAAGGTTTAGGAGTGTGTCTTTGGGAATGTTTGACCATTTTTCCAGAAGCGCATTTGTGAGGTTAGGCACTGATGTTGGACGAGAAGGCCTGGCTCACAGTCTCCACTCTAATTGATCAGGATTCTGTGCAGGCCAGTCAAGCTCCTCCACCCCAAACTTGCTCATCCATGTCTTTATGGACCTTGCTTTGTGCACTGGTGCACAGTCATGTTGGAACAGGAAGATGCCATCCCCAAACTGTTCCCACAAGGTTGGGAGCATGAAATTGTCCAAAATGTCTTGATATGCTGACGCCTTAAGATTTCCCTTCACTGGAACTAAGGGGCCAAGCTTATCCCCTGAAAAACAACCCCACACCAAGTCCCCCCTCCACCAAATGATTTGAACCAGTGCAAAAAGCAAGGCCCATAAACGCATGGATGAGCAAGTTTGGGGTAGAGGAACTTGACTGGCCTGCATGAGTCCTATTGAATTAGAGCGTAGACTGCGAGTCAGGCCTTCTCATCCAACATCAGTGCCTGACCTCACAAATGTGCTTCTGGAAGAATGGTCAAACATTCCCATAGACACACTCCTAAACCTTGTGGACAGCCTTCCCAGAAGAGTTGAAGCTGTTATAGCTGCAAAGGGTGGGCTAACTCAATATTGAACCCTATGTACTAAGACTAGCAAGCAATTAAAGTTTGTGTGCGTGTAAAGGCAGGTGTTCCAATACTTTTGACAATATAGTGTATGCATATAGCACTTATATATTCCACAGTGTTCCCTACAACAACTTTGTAAGAAACCATTTTAAGAAAACCTGTACTGAGAAAAACAGGGGCTGTCAATGCTGACCCTATTCTGAAAATAAAAAAACAATTGATTTTAGTTCATTCTGAGCTGGCAATCTGGAACAAGCTTACTACAGGTAAAGTGAGCATTCCTGGGGCCCATACGTGATCTGTTTATGGCCCAAAAAAGTATTCAAGTTATTGGATGAACATGACTGCCAGGCAGCCAAAGGAGAAGTCAGCATTAATAGTTTACATATTATAGGTGGAAGCTGAACCCAGGACCAGAGCACTGCAAGTAAAGACTACTAACAACTTAGCCACTGTGCTGTCAAGGTAAAAGAGTTGTATGGCCAAAGCTTTTTTGGCCATGCTTTTCTTGTGGGTCACAGGAGTGCACTTAGTTTTGCACTACTGTGGCCCAGAATCAGCCTGCTGTTGGCTGATGTCCCATCCCATCCCTGTTGTCAGGATCCACCCAGCTGCCTGATTGACAACTGGCTCTGACTCTCAGTGCTCAGCTGAGAGCCAAAGCCAGCTATGCCCACCCCCTCTCCTGCCTAGTGTTCCAGTGAGCACTGGATTGGCAAAGCAGAAAATGGTGACTGACAGTCACTGCTCTCTGCTCAGAGCTGACCAAGAACTAAGCAATCAGCGGTCAGGTGACCATCATCAGTTCTTGGAAATAGAGCCGGTGGGGGACAGTTGCAGCATCACACTGTTGCTGCAGCATGGAGGTGAATATGTAGGTTTATTCTTCTGTAACTTCTCCTTTAAAGTTTTCTCTAGTAACAAAGAAAACTGAATTGTACACTGGAAGCTATAAATAATCATGCATGACAGCAGAACAGGTGAAAAGTGTAATTTGCGTTCATATTAAACTATAGAAGTCTGTTAAAGAGTTTTATAAATTATATTAAATGTTAACACAACTAGAGTTAAAATAAAGCTGTCACAGACCTGGGCGACTCAACCTGAGTATATCATGAAATAATTCATCAATAGGGGTTACCTTCATTGAGAAGACATATGCAAATCTCAACTTCTCCTATAATCATGGAACAAGGACCATCAGAGCATGGAGCAGCAGGAGAAGTTCAGCTTTATAGCAAAAAAATCAGATTTACATATAAGCTGCCCATAGCTCTGTGTCTACTGATCATTTTTACATTAGATCTTCACACCTTTGTGTTGCAGTAATTTATGGTAAAACACATTTTAACACTTATTACAGTGACACATAGTAATGCAAGTTATGCATAAACAATGCTAATTTTGTATAGCACCCTAATGCATCTTGCGAAATGCATGTGCTTTGCAGAACACCACAACAAACAGATGGGAACCTACTGTGCCTTGTAGTCAGATGCGTTGCATAAAAAAAGGTTAGACATTTTGATAGCTCCTCCAAAATAAAATAATAAATGTTTACTGTTAGGGTTTGCTTATCTTTTAGGCCCCTTTGACACGATCGGACCAATCAGGTCCGCCTGTCTGTTTTTCAGGCAGACCTGATTGAGCCACCTATTGACCTCAATAGGGAGGCGGATGTCAGTGCATATGTGTCCGCTGACACCCGCCTGGCATCTGATCTGACAGGATCTGCTTAAAACAGACATATGGTGATACGCTGTCCATTTTGGACAGGCTGTCCATTTTCATCCGTTCTTCCCATAGAGGAAATCGGGACATTGACAGGTCCGTCTCTGCACAGTGAGCCTGTCATCCGCCTGCTCAGCGGGGATCAACGGAGCGATCCCCGCTTAAAGTGGAGTGTGTCAAAATGGATCCGCCCAGTGTAAAAGGGGCCTTAAAGTTCAGCTGTGCCAAAAGTACATTCAAGTTTTTATATACGGTTTACTAAACAAGCAGTAAAAGTTTTAAAACAAGTCCTCACTTACCTCTCTAGCTTCTTGTGCTGTGAAGTAATTCATTCTCAAAGATCCCTGAAAACCACAACAAAGATTGATGTGGAGGCGGCCACGCCTCCTTATGACGTCACCACCCGAGGCATGATGGGGCGGTGATGTAATAAGGGGCGGGGCCTCTGTAAACCGTCAGTGGGTGGCCCCACCCCATGCCAATATAAGTCAACGCACAGCGCGGAGACACCATTAGTGCGGGAGATCGCGTTGTGTCTACATCGGAAGAAGAACAGAGGAAGAACAGAGGGAGAAGACAGAGGAGAAGACCCGGCAAAAGAGCAGAAGATGGCGCAGAGTAAAGAACCCGCAAAAGAGCAGAAGAAAGAAGACCATTCAAAAGAAACAAGACCCCACAAAAGAGCAGAAGAAAGAAGATGCTGGAGAGGGAGAAGAGCCGGAGAGGGAGAAGATGCCGGAGCTGATTTAATAAAATACTCTAATACCCGTGTAGTGTGCTTATTTTTAACATTTTCCTTTTTAACGTTTTTTTTTAGCGGTTTTAACGTATTAACTTAACATAAGAATAATGATATTTTTTTTTCAAGTTAAAAATATATTATTTTTATTAACCACTTGCCGACTGGCGTCTGACGTCGACAAAGTGGTTGGATATCGTAAACCGCCGTCACTGTGTTCCGGGGGGGTCAGGGAGCAGGTAGGGTGGACTCGATCGTCGACGGCTACATGTGATGGCCCCCCTGCAGTGAAAGAACGGAGGTCCGTGTAAGTAAACAGGGATCTCTGTTCTCATAGAAGGGAAAGGGCTGTGATCACAGGCTTCCTGTATATGGAAGCTGTGATCACTCCTCTCCCCCTGCCAGCCCAGCCCACATACTGTTAGAACACACCCAGGGAACACAGTTAACCCTTAGAGCGCCCCCTCCAGGTTAACACCTTTACTGCCAATGGCATTTACACAGTAATCAGTGCATTTTTATAGCACTGATCGCTGTATAAATACCAATGGTCCCAAAAAAGTGTCAAAAATGGTCCGACATGTCCGCTGCAATATCGCAGTACCACTAAAAATGGCAGATCGCCGCCATTACTAGTAAAAAAAAACCCATAAATGAATTCTCATCATCTGTAAATGCGGCAACTTTTTTTTTAACAAAAATATGAGGAAGAATATAAATCGGCCAATCGGGCAAAAAGTAAGAAATTTGTTGTTTTTTTTTGCAAAATTGTCGCTCTTCTTTTGTTTATAGCGGTGATCAGAAATGACGCAAAAGGGATCAAGTACCACCAAAAGAAAGCTGTATTTGTGAGACAAAAAGGATGCAAATTTTGTTTGAGTACAACGTCGCACGACCGCGCAATTGTCAGTTAAAGCGACGCAGCAAAAAGTGCTCTGGTCCTAAAGTGTGAAATCCTTCCAGGGCTGAAATGGTTAAACAGTTTTAAAATCAACTGTTCACAAATAAAAAAAAAAAACACTAGATTACATAATACTCATTAGAAAGGTCAAACATTCCAACAATGAGTTATTTTGTAGTTACGAATTTCACGGATAATCCATATCCTCGGGAATTAGGACTTGCCTTTTCTCAAATTTTCACGATAACAATCCATATAACATAAACATGTAACATAGGTAGGTTAATCAAGACCCTCCAGGTATGTGGGGGAGTTTAGATGGCAAAGTATAAGGATTGATGGACTTAATATAACAGGAGTATGCAAGTAAACTTCAATTTAAAGTTACTCAAATTGTCAGGTAAGTGCAAAAAAGTGAGAACTACCTCCCAAATAATCTTGTGACACAGAGTAGAGGCTGCTTACAACATAGCTTGTCTCATATCAATATCTGACCATCATATAAAAATCATAATGGTGTACATGACAAACGGGGGAACAGACAGCAATAAAAATCTAACAGGTGTTCTAATTCATCTCCACTCTATCCAAAACTGAAAAAAAATGTTTACCTTTAGGTATACTGTAACTGCTTGTTGCCAATCATCTGATTTTGATGTATTGCAAATTAAGCCAACATACAGTTATATTGCATAGTAAATTTAGTCGCCCATGTAGACCTACCCTTATAGTGTATGTTCAATGAATTTTAGGTTTGGATCGCATGGGGAAGAATTAGAACTCCTATCAGATTTTGCTGCTGTGTGGCACGCAATAGAGAGATTTCCCTTCATTTCTTTTCAAGGTGACAACGGGTTTACCAAACAGGAAGTGAGTAAAAACTCTAACAGCATAAGTAGGTGAAGGCCAGAACACCCATCAGCTTTTTATTTCTGTTGCTGTTGCATATTTTCCCTCACTTCCTGTTGGGAGAAATCCTGGCAAGGGTTGCTATTGTTCTCCAATGCCCTCCCAAAAAAATTGGCTGGGCATGCAGTTTAAAAAACTTAATTCACAAACTATACACACATATACAGTGGGGCAAAAAAGTATTTAGTCAGCCACCAATTGTGCAAGTTCTCCCACTTAAAAAGATGAGAGAGGCCTGTAATGTTCATCATAGGGACACTTCAACTATGAGAGACAGAATGAGAAAAAAAATCCAGAAAATCACATTGTCTGATTTTTAAAGAATTTATTTGTAAATTATGGTGGAAAATAAGTATTTGGTCACCTACAAAAAAGCAAGATTTCTGGCTCTTACAGACCTGTAACTTCTTCTTTAAGAGGCTCCTCTGTCCTCCACTCGTTACCTGTATTAATGGCACCTGTTTGAACTCATTATCAGTATAAAAGACTCCTGTCCACAACCTCAAACAGTCAGACTCCAAACTCCACTATGGCCAAGACCAAAGAGCTGTCAAAGGACACCAGAAACAAAATTGTAGACCTGCACCAGGCTAGGAAGACTGAATCTGCCAAAGGTAAGCAGCTTGGTGTGAAGAAATCAAATGTGGGAGCAATTGTTAGAAAATGGAAGACATACAAGACCACTGATAATCTCCCTCGAACTGGGGCTCTACGCAAGATCTCACCCCGTGGGGTCCAAATGATCACAAGAAAGGTGAGCAAAAATCCCAGAACCACACAGGGGGACCTAGTGAATGACCTGCAGAGAGCTGGGACCAAAGTAACAAAGGCTACAATCAGTAACACACTACACCGCCAGGGACTCAAATCCTGCAGTGCCAGACGTGTCCCCCTGCTTAAGCCAGTACATGTCCGGGCCCATCTGAAGTTTGCTAGAGAGCATTTGGATGATCCAGAAGAGGATTGAGAGAATGTCATAAGGTCAGATGAAATCAAAATAGAACTTTTTGGTAAAAACTCAACTTGTCGTGTTTAGAGGAGAAAGAATGCTGAGTTGCATCCAAAGAACACCATACCTACTGTGAAGCATGGGGGTGGAAACATCATGCTTTGGGGCTGTTTTTCTACAAAGGGACCAAGATGATTGATCCATCTAAAGGAAAGAATGAATGGGGCCATGTATCGTGAGATTTTGAGTAAAAACCTCCTTCCATCAGCAAGGGCATTGATGATGAAACGTGGCTGGGTCTTTCAGCATAACAATGATCCCAAACACACTGCCCAAGCAACGAAAAAGTGGCTTTGTAAGAAGCATTTCAAGGTCCTAGAGTGGCCTAGCCAGTCTCCAGATCTCAACCTCATAGAAAATCTTTGGAGGGAGTTGAAAATCCGTGTTACCCAGCGACAGCCCCAAAACATCACTGCTCTAGAGGAGATCTGCATAGAGGAATGGGCCAAACTACCAGCAACAGTGTGTAAAAACCTTGTGGAGACTTACAGAAAACGTTTGACCTTTTGATTTTCTGAATTTTTTTTCTCATTCTGTCTCTCATAGTTGAAGTGTACCTATGATGAAAATTACAGGTCTCTCTCATCTTTTTAAGTGGGAGAACTTGCACAATTGGTGGCTGAATAAATAATTTTTTGCCCCACTGTGTATGTATATATATATATATATATATATATATATATATATATAGTATATATATTCTGTTCAGTCCTAACTTTATAACCACCTACCTAAGATTGAGTAGGTCCCCCTTTTGCCGCCAAAACAGCCCTGACCCATCAAGGCATGAACATCAGTAGACCTCTGAAGATATGATGTGGTATCTGGCACCAAGCCATCAGTAGCAGATCCTTTAAGTCCTGTAGGTTGCAAGGTTGGGCCTTCATAGATCAGACTTGTTTTTCCAGCACATCCCACAGATGCTTGATTGGATTGAGATATGGAGAATTTGGGGCAGAGGCCAAGTCCAAACCTCAAACTTGTTGTTGAGTTCTTCACACCATTCTTGAACCATTTTTACAGTATTCCAGGGCAAATAATCCTGCTAAAAGAGGCCACTGCCATCAGAGAATGCCTTTTCATTGAAGTAGTGTACTTGGTCATCAACAATGTTAGATAGGAGGTACATATCAAAGGAACATCCACATGAATGGCAGGACCCAATGTTTCCCAGCAGAACATTGCCCAAAGCATCACATTGCTCCCGCTGGCTTGCTTTCTTCCCATACTGCATCTTAGTACCATCTCTTCTTCAGGTAAATAATGTACATACACCCAGCCCTCCACATAATGTTAAGAAAAACGTGATTCATCAGAGCAGGCCACCTTCTTCCATAGCTCTGTGGTCCAGTTCTGATGCTCACAAGCCTATTGTAGGCACAATGGGCTGTGGACATGGGTCAGCACTGGTCTGTGGGTACATAGCATCATACACAACTATCTGGAATGCCCATTTTTCTGCTTTCAACACATCAACTTCAAGGATATGTTTACTTGCTGCCTAATATATCCCTCTGACTTTCAATTGCCATTGTAACGAGATAATCAATGTCATTCCAGTAACCTGTCAGTGCTCATAAAGTTATGGCTGATTAGTGTATATAATTAGATATAGATAAATATAGATATATAGAAATACATATAGATATACAGTATATATATATATATATATATAGATATATATATTGTTTCCCTTGATTACTGTAAGATTCATTTTTGTATCGGAATCATCCAGCATTATTGCATCGCTAGGGGCAAACAAATAAGCACACACATTGCATTCAAAGTGGAAAATCTATTTATTCTGAGCTGTTTATTTAAGCACAGGAGGATTCCTAATGGAGCTATCAGCCCCCGTTTCATTGGCTAATAGTTTAATTAGGCCCATCTGGTGGAGGCTGTGGAGAGAAGTGTCCTAGCTCCAATATTGGCAGAAAGGTAATTTTTCATCCCGTGGCCCAGAGACTGGCACGTGAAAACATGTAAAGCTAAGCAGAAGCTTAGCAATCTGTCTCACGTGAGACTATCAGAGCGAATGGAGACTTTTGTGTCATTCACCTTGGCATCGGGAGAAAAGGCTCTTTTCAGCTGTCTCCTTCACATGACCTAACCAGGACAAATCTTCCAGCAGGATCCTCTAAGACAACTACATCCAAATGCCAACATCTTTAGCCAAGCCTTATAAAATGAAATTATTTGCCAAAAAAAAAATGATTGAAATGGTAATATTTTATATAGAAGACAGATAGGAAAATGAACATTTAAAAAAATCTGTTGAAGTTGAAAAAAAGCTAAAAAACAGTTTTCACTGAGAAATATCTTTTCCTTCTAAGCAAATTGCAATATATTTTACATAAATGAAGGTTAAATATGCTTCATATATCGGTATTACTTATGAAAATTCAGCTGCAATATCAAGGGAGTTATTCGTCACGGTAAAAAATACTCAGAAGATTTGCTAGCTCTGCATATTTTCCCTGTGATGATAAGCTTGGATCTTGCTTCCCAGGGTTTGCACAGCCATGTGGAGTATCTGCTGTTTTTCAAATGAATGACCCTAAAGCTCCTCGATAAACTGGCATTTAGGACATTCTTTATATATCAGTACAGGACCTTGTCAACAAGGTTACAGATTTTTACATGCCATAAATTGTACCAAAATTAGGGACTCAGGTCACCTAAAAGGGCTCAATATTTGCAAGAAGGGTGTGATTGAATGGTAAGTCCCTTCTGATCATCAAGGAGGGCAATAATGGCTTAGATAACCCATCCATAAATGATCCTAAACAAGGGCACTTCTGAATGTGAGGCTCCACTTGGAAACACAACATTTTATGTGGATCTCTAAGCAAAATTTCAGAATATGTCACCGTGGCAGGTATATCAGACATTTCATCTAGATTCACCAAGTACCAGTGCCAAATAGTCCAAACCATACACTGAACTCCAGACAGACATAAAAACACAAATTAATGCAGCTTTGTCAGGGCCGTCTTTAATATTGATTGGACCCTGGGCAAACATTTTCTTGCCACCCCATCCCCCCCCATGCAATTTCGCTCTCCACCTGCTCTGAGCCATAAAATAAATAGCAGCTAGACTCAAAATCAGTTTACTGAATCACATCAGACAGCAATTGCGATTTGTTGCCAGCATATCATTACAGCTTACTGACTGGTTGCTAGAGGTTATAGCACATGATTCTGCTCGTTGACTGATTGCTAGAGATTACTGCACATCATTACTGTTCACTGATTGGTTGCTAGAGGTTACAGCACCTCATCATCATCTCCTCACTGCCTGCACACCATGGACTGGGGAGGTGAGCGGACCCATCAATAGACAGAAAACTCCTAGGGATCCTAGAACTCCTGGGATCAGTGGCAGTGCTTGGAGGAGGGGAGGGTGTGATCAATGGCAAAGCTGATTTTTTTTACCGACTGCCAATATAAAGAAGAGTTTCAACACTGGCCACCAATGTAAGGAGGGATTTACACTGACCACTAATGTGAATGAAAGGATTCTACACCAAGCCCCAATGTAGTGAGAAGATTTACACTGACCACCAATGTAATTGAGACATTTAGCCTGCGTTCCCATTTGTGTGTGTTGGGAACGCAAAATTGCTTTCCTGACACCACAGAAACGTGTTGCCCTTTAGCAAATACACAGTAGTGCCATCAATTGTTAATGACACCCTCACACATCTGCTGACATGTGCTGTGGCACTGTGTGACGTTGAAAAAGGGTTAGGGACTTTCTTCCGCATTTCTAGTGCATATCGCAACCCATTGAAATGAATGGGCTGCCCTACACGCCACCTACATCTTTATCCACCCTGTCAGTACACCTTTGCATCCTAAAACCCCCTGCTAACCTCTGCACCCCAAACCTCCCAAATCCTCTCCACCCCAACCCTCCCCCCTTTAACTCTACCTGCCTCCTCTGCTCATCTTCCTTACCTCTATACATCCCCTCCTTGCTCCCCTGTGCACCCCAAACTGTAATTCCCTCTCTGCCTACCTCTGCAAACCCCACTTAACCCCCTCCCCCCCACCAATTTGCTTACCTTTGCAGAACAGGCTGATGTTAGGCTTAATGATCGCAGATGCAGGCAGGACTTTCAAGCATATCCCTTTGTCTCCCCAGTAGATGGCATTCAGCAGAGGTGATGGTGGATATGACCTCAGGGGAGCATGATATACAGTATCTCACAAAAGTGAGTACACCCCTCACATTTTGTAATTATTTTATTATATCTTTTCATGTGACAACACTGAAGAAATGACTACTCACTTTTGTTGCCAGTGGTTTAGACATTAATGGCTGTGTGTTGAGTTATTTTGAGGGGACAGCAAATTTACACTGTTATACAAGCTGTACACTCACTACTTTACATTGTAGCAAAGTATAATTTCTTCAGTGCTGTCACATGAAAATATATAATCAAATATTTACAAAAATGTGAGGGGTGTATTCACTTTCACTTTTGTGAGATACTGTATATATATATATATATATATATATATATATATATATATATATATATATATTCTGATCAGCCCTAACTTTATGACCACCTACCTGAGATTGAGTAGGTCTCCCTTTTGCTGCCAAAACAGCCCTGACCCATCAAGGCATGAACATCAGTAGACCTCTGAAGATATGATGTGGCATCTGCCACCAAACCATCAGTACAACAAAAGTGAGTACTCACTACTTTACATTGTAGCAAAGTGCCATTTCTTAAGTGTTGTCACATGAAAAGATATAATAAAATATTTACGAAAATGTGAGGGGTGTACTCACTTTTGTGAGATACTGTACATATGAATGCCGCCTTTATTTACATGTCAATGCCACCAGCCACCATTATTTACATATGCATGCTACTGCTATTTACATATCAATGCCAGTTATTTACATGCAAACATCGGGTCTGCAGGTGAGTCATCTGTACACAACAATAGGGTAGAGCTGGGCAGCATTAGTAACAGCACTTCACACTGAGATATCGGGACACAGCACAGGACTAAAACTGCAAGGGACAAGGTGAATTTAAACCAGGATAGTTGGAAAGTATGAGGCAGCCGCTGTCTCTCCACTCTGCTCATCCAGTGCTCACTGGAGCTCTGAGCTGTGGAGGGGTGGGGGCTGGCTCAGGCTCTCAATGGATTGCAAAGTGACTGAGCCAGGTACCAGTCCAGGCTTCTGGTTGGATCCCAACCATATGGTTGGTACCTTTTTAGCATGGACTGACTGAGTGACGTCAGCCAGCATTGAACTGCAACCCACAGTCGGCTGAAAATGGGTCACAGAAATGCAGAACTAACTGCACTCTTGTGACCTACAGGAGAAGTAGGGCCAAGATAGCTTTGGCCCTACTTCTCCTTAATGACTAAGCAGGCATACTTGACAGAGTTTGCACAAAACCTGTTGGTGGTTGGCCAACAAGCTATGCATATGTAGCCCATGCACCAATAAGAGCCATGCCACACGACCTCTCAGCAAAAACCATCTCTTTCAGCTCTCAAGAATCAAATTGGAACGTCAGGTGAGCCATAATGGAGGATTCAAATACTACTTACTTGAAGTGACTAACAATAGACCACTGTAGCCATTAGGTTTAAATAACAATGACCCTTGTAGAAGGCCTCCTTTGAATATTTATGTCCTTCCCCAGTCCACATCACTGACCATATATCTCCCAGTGATTGGCCAGTGTGAGATAAATATTCATAACCTATAACATTGCATATTCCTTTTCAATTGCTTGAGATTACTTGATAACAACAGGCAGAAGCAAGCATAGGGGAACTCAATGAACGCTGGAAACCAAAATCAGAGTTCAGGCTTCAGCCTAGCTGTCCACTAAATTTAAACTGGTGGGACTTCAACTTGCCAGGACCACAACACTAGCAACGTTGTACACTCCTACATGGTTGATAAAATACCTTACTTTCTTCTATGGCTATATCTAGCTACCAGTTGGTGGCTAATAACTGCATGCCAGTAAGTTTGGATACACACTATGCTGTACAAAGACAGCATGCTCCATCCCATGCTTGAATCTACTACAGCTATTCCAAATTTTGTGTGCCCCAGTTTTAATAAATTCCCCCAACTTTGTGTTTACACATCACATATTTTTACTAGGGTTGTCCCGATGCCACTTTTTTAAGACCGAGTACGAGTACCGATACTTTTTTTCAAGTACTCGCCGATACCGATTACCAATACTTTTTTTAATGGCATGTGACAGTGGCACGAATATGCAGCACTGATGACGGGTGGACTGTGTCAGTAGTTTTTTTTATTTTATTTTCTTTTTTTACAATTTTATTTTTTTATTATTTTTTACAATTTATTTACTTATTTATTTATTTTACAATGCTTTCTTTTTTTGGGGGAGGGGGGGAGTGGACGATGTCAGTGTGTTTTTTTTATTTATTTTTTTATAATTTAAACTTTTTATTACAATTCTTTTATTTATTTTTTTTATCAGCCCTGTTGGGGGGGGGGGTTTGGTGAGATATAAGGGGGTCTTAACAGACCCCTGATATCTCTCTTTTGAGACAAGGAGAAGGGGGCTGAGGATAGAGATTCCCCAGTCCCTTTCTCAGAAGCCTCAGCTGCATTGAAGATGAATGGAGAGGAGACAGCGGCTCCTCCCCATTCACAAGCATAGTAAGCACAGTTTACGATGCTCAGTGACATTTATGAATGGACAGTCAGTGATCACTGAGTGTCCATTCAAAAAAGGAAAGAGCCGATAAATTACAGATTTACCGGTTCTTTCCTCCGCTCTCCATCCTGACAGATCGGGGACAAGGGGGACTGGAGGAGCATGAAGAGGGACCGATCAGAAGGGGTCCCGTCGGACACAGAGAGGGATCGTCGGACACAGAGGGGGATCGGAGCAATGAGTGGGATAGGAGCAATGTGGGGGATCGGAGCAATGAGGGGGATCGGAGCAATGAGGGGGATCAGAGGACACAGGGGGACTGGAGGAGGATACAGGGACAGTCAAGGGGGGTGATTGGTGCAGCGGGAGTTAACAATCACTGATCTCCCGACTCCCTGTATACATTTCATTGTAGCAGCTGAAAGCCGCGGGAGGAGAAGCGGCTGTCAGTTGCTTTAATGAAATGTATACAGGGAGGTCAGTGATTGTAAATCCCCCCCAGCGCTGCACTGATCATCCCCTGGTTGCCCAAGTATAGGTTCAAGCATCGGAGCATTTTGCCCGAGTACAAGTACTCGGGCAAATGCTCAGTATCGGCACCGATACTAGTATCGGTATCGGGACAACCCTAATTTTTACCACTGTTGTAATAGATAAACTCTACTGGAGATTGTTACAAATCCCAGAGACATTACCAAGACATTGGGAAGTTTACCTTGGTGGGTTTTGTGTACTTTCGTGTCATGTAGGAGATATATTTTAGCCTTTAGATCTTGATGACAGCATTGTCATCATTTTAATTATGTCTTGGGAGATTTAGAGCGGGAGGCACTGTCAATATGCAATTTTGTAATAAAATAAATAAAATATATAAAAAATAAATAAGTAAAAAATATATATATAAGGAATTAATAAAATGTAGTAATTGTTGAGATAGTTACCAATGTTGATGCTTTTGGCATGATATTTGTTCATATATTTTATTATTCATAACCTTTTGTAATAAAAATTGATTTTAAATGTATACGCTGTTGTGATGTCCATGGTGGTGCCATGAAAGTCCACTTTTGCCTACATTAAATATTCTGTAGCTCCCATATATAATTTAATTGTATTTAATTTGTTTATTTAGCTGTTTGCCCTGGGTTATAGGGTTACATGAATAATCAGTGGCGGCTGGTGTTTTTTTTTTGGAGGGGGGGCGGCAAACATTACTACAACGCTATTACCATCAGCCGGCTGGGTCACGAAGGTCATGGGTTGCGTGCCCCCCCCAGGGCCCCACACTTATCCCATCTTGCGGGCAGCACGGCGGGTGGTGTCAGCTTCTCTCTGGGCTGCGGGCTGCTTGTTGGCTCGGTTCCCGTTTTCTCCCTCCTGTCCTCTGTGCATCTCCTCCCTCCTCCTCCAGCCGGCCAATCCAATCAGATCTCCTTTGGCCAATCAACTGATGGGTCTCATGAACCGCTTATTGATTGGCTGGAAGGATATTTAGTGTTCTGCGCCCAGAGACCACCCTTTTTTGAAATCTATTAGAGCCTCTGGCTTTAATCACATGCTATAAAAACACCCCCCCCCCATTGGAATCCATGCATTCGGCAACCCTGCATGTAGATTAGGGGGCTGGACGCATGGTTGGAGGGGTGGCACCTGTGCACCCCTAGTGGACGGGCCGCCACTGTGCTAATAAAAGTACAGTATCTGCTACCCTTTCTCTGTCATCTTTTATGTACCATATTTTACTCTGCTGATCACATTGCTTGCATTTATATGGTTATAAATGGAATTCTGACTATTTTAAATTATATTTGACAACACTAGAGATTTTTTTTCACATTTAATAATAAACTGACAATCGAAAGATATACCAAACTCTGTAACTAAATGCATGTCTTTGTTCACTTTATATCACTGGGTCTTTATAATGTCCTTTATGTATAGGACATTATATAACCCTTTGCTGTATGATATTCCCTTAAGCTGTTCCAATTTCTAGACTCATATCCCATTTTCTCACAATACAGCTGCTGACTAAACTAAAGTATGGGAGGAAAAATATAAAACCTTTATTTTGCAAATGTAGCAGTTTCAATCCTTGAATGACATTTAGGGACTTGAAGTATCCTCTGCGGACGTATCACAGATTTAACACAAAAAATAAGGCAATCGGTCAATAAATTAGCCACTTCTAGAGCTCTCACAGTTTCACTCTATATAAAGCAGTATTTAATCGCTGGTTGAATCAGACTAATCAGAAGGCAAATTCTAATTTATCAGTATCATGTCTTTTTTGGCTTTGAAGGGAAAATAAGAAGATACAGTTGTGTCACTGAAACTTTTAATGCAAGGGTGCGGAAAATAGATTGTAAGGAAATGTATATTTTGAATCATGGATTTCACGACACTGCTTTGTTTTATCTTCTTTTGGTTTTCTGGGGAGACCAGGTGCCTCACGTCGAGTAGGATGGCCAAGTATTTTTGGCAAAGTTATTGATAGGAATCAAGGTTCGGTTTTAGGGGCCAAATGTAAGTCTGCATTTTTGGGTCAAGGTTAAAAGCTAATTAAAACGAAAGAAAAGCCTAACTATATCTATTTTTAAAAATGTTCCCTCCCCCTGCTCCTACCTATCCTTCCCAACCTTTAAAAAAAGAGGATCTGTATACTGATCGAGGTCCAGTCACATAGTCTTACAGCTCCGGCCCCCCTGTGTCAGTGAGCGGATGCTGCAGGGGAGAAGAGGGAGGAGGTATTGCCAACAATAGCTGGGCTATGGGAGCCTATGGGTGACATCACGGCCTCCGGGAATTCAGAGTTTTTGTTGAGCGTTCCCTTACGCCTGGTTCACACCTATGCAGGTTGCAGTTTGCATATTCCAGTTGCATTTTGCTTTTTTCAATACAGGTTTTTGATCCATTGAAGCCTATGGAACCAAATACAAGAAAAAAGTCCCTGGCTCTTTCCATAAAATAAACAGATGTGAACATGGCCCATAGGAAACCATGTTACATGGACTTGCAATGTGTTTCTGCAAAACTGAAAATGCACTAAAAAATGCAAAGGTGTGAACCAGGCCTTACACAGAGCTACAGGATAATGTGACTGGACTAGACCAGAATGAAATTAGGTAAGTACACAGATCTTTTTTATACAGGTTAGGCAGGATAGGTAGAAGGCAGAGAAAGGAACATGTCTTAAAATAGATATGGTTAGGCTTTTATTTCACTTTAAGGTTAGTTTGAGGTCAAAGGTTAATTGCTATGGTTAGGTTAGGCAGTGAGAGTTAATCATTACACTGCCACTGCATGTTTAAGAACAGCAATGTTGTAATAAATGCCCCTTCAGAGAGCATGCATGTGCGTTGCAGCGTACTTATTAATAATAGTGATCTGAGACATCATTAGAAAGCTCAGATCATAGACACAATGTACAGAGCTGGCCAGAGTAGCCCTGTACCTTATGATTACTGTGACAACTAATCACAGTGATCACATATGTAAACACTTCCTGTGTTTATATCTGAGAGTTCTCCCCTTCCTCTCACATCAAAAGAAGAGAGAAACTCAGGATTTGTGAATACAGATTTATACCAAAAGGGTTCAGCAGCAGCAGATTAATGGTGAGGGGTTGTAACTGATTGTGGATTTTTTTTTAACCCTTTCACTCCCCTCTTTTTCTGTACATCTTATCTCTATGTTGTTGCTATGTGACCTATATATTAACTCTATTCCCTCCCTTTTCCTGCACATTAAACCACCCATCTCCACCCCTCATACATAATGGCGTGCTGTATCTAATGCACATTACCAAATTCCATGTCTTAACTGCTTTAATACCAGAATATTTAATTTCCAAAAAAATGTGGCACAAAATGAGATTACCTTGGGGTGTCTACAAATAGTGGCCATTTGAGGGTTTTCATACAGTCCTGGCATTTTTAATTTATATGTTTTACAACAGATAGTAAGGGAAACAGTATTTTTTAAGATTTTTTCTTTTCCCAGGGGTTATTAAATGTAGCGCCCCCTGGTAGGTGGGAGCTAGAGTGTAGGTTTTTTGTGTATAGGTGAGGTAAAATTTAGTCAGGCCCGACTGAGAGCAGGCCTGATTGTTTTGATTTCTGGGCTGGGAGTGGCTCAGGTAGGACTGGACAGTTCATAGATGATGTCACTGGGTCCTCCTACTTCTTTCCAGAAGAGACTGGGACATTCTGGAGAGAGAGGCTAGAGGGGAGGTGTAGTCATCTGGGTGTTCTAAGGAGCCCTGACAAATCCCCAACCTGCATTGGCAGGGGGAAGGCCTATTTAAATACCATGGGACTGAACAGTCAAGGGAGGAGTGTGTCAGGTGGAAGAGTGGAGATATAGCAGGTGCTGTTGAGGCCTCACCCGGGAGTAAGCCCCCAGTCTGGGGGGGTGACCTTGAGGCCTGGAGGTTCGGGTGCAGCCAGGAGTGGAGCCGGTTCTTGGAGCAGCACAAGGGAACAGGAGAGCAGCAGAAAAGCTACATAAAAGACTCTTTAAAGGATCCACCAGTGTCGGTGAGTATCAAAACCTGGGAGCTGGACAAAGGATGGAGCAGGCTGGGGAGGAGACAGTGGACAGTCTGTGAAGGTTGGAGGAGCCAGTCAGGGGAAGGAGTGTCACTGGATAGAGAGGTAAGCCAGTGTGGCCTGGAAGAGGATGGGCTGGGAGTAGTAGTTCATCCATATCCAGCTAGCACCAACGTACTTAGCTACACTTTGAGGGCCCGTGGCTTCACAAAAGGGAGCCCGTGGCCCTTGCCTGTAATGGGTGGTCCAGAGGTCCTGCTAGTAGAAGATCAGGTCTCACCATGTGCTAGCTGCGGTGGAGGAAGGAGTGTCAGGGAGGCCTAATAAATTGCCTTTCAGGCCTGGAAGAACAAGTATTGTGCAGTAGAGAAGTAAGGAGTGGAACGGTCAGCAAGTGTCAGTGCTGGAGGAAGAGGAGTGTATATACTGTTGATGTATATAGAACAGTCCTGTTCATCAATTCACTGGGCATCCCACAGCAATCCCAACCCTATCCAAGTTTATCCCCTCAATAAAAAAACAAAACATTGTGAGATTGGGGGCAGAGAGACAGGTGAAACATAACTACCAGCTACCCCTAAGGGGGCTATTGGCTACATAAATATCACCAAAAAGAAAGCTCTATCGGTCTCCAAATTAATTATATAAAATTAATTTGGGTATAGCATTGCATGAGTTGTCAGTCAAACTATTGCATTACTGAAAACTGAAAAATGGCCTGGTAATGAAGGGTTCTACACAGGCTGGTACTTATGTTGATAAAGAGACTCAAAGGAGGAGAGGGAAGACTGCTACAGTGTTAGCACCCAAATGTTCATGCACATACCTGCAGCATCTGCTCAATCGCTCCTGTTATGGTCAAATCTACCACTGAAACCCTCTGTTATGACCAGAAAATTATAGCGCTTGCCACTATCCTCTACATCATCTTTCCAATTGGTCCATCAAAACAGCCTGAGATTACCCCATGAGAAAAAGGTCTTGGACACTACTGCAGGCATTTGAAGCACCTTTAGATGCTTATACTTTTCACCTGTTGTGGTTTTTAATTGTTGTCCCCCTGACAGAGTCTCTTCAGGTATATTAGGCCAAATAGAGCACCAAATGAAAAATCCTTAGAAGTCCAAAATCTATATTGTTCAACTGGTTACAACAATCAGGGCAAAGGACAGCCAACATGTTTTGGGAGGATACACTATTCCCCCTAATCAGGGCTGAGTGATGTTAATTAGTTCAACAATGGCCAGTATGGATATGAGGTTTAGATAGACTGGTCCATACTCTTGTGGGTTGAAGATGACAATAAAACATATGTTAGGTCTAACTGCATTGCCAGGCTAGTGATCTGTCAGCTCAACTGGTATTGGAAGAAATAAGCATGTAGCATAAGGGTTAGTTAGTGTTAGGGATTCATTTGGGGTTAGGTTAAGTTAGTGTTAGGACTTGGAGGTTTTTAGAGCTTAGTTTATCTGTTATGGTTAATGGAGTTTAAAACAACTGTTGCTAAAAAAAATTCCACATGCTAGTAGGACCCCTTGTTGCTCTGGCCTCCCACTTTCTGTCAAAATGTACTACTTTCAATTATAGGGGAGTACATCACATGCCATCAGTCTTCCCACAGTATAGCACTTGAGGCCTGGATGGTCAGTTAGCACATGGCAGTACACCTGCCTTTACACACACATGAACTTTAATGGCATCCCAGTATGTAGGGTTCAATATTGAGTTGTCCCACCCTTTGCAGCTATAACAGCTTCAATTCTTCTGGGAAGGCTGTCCACAAGGTTTAGGAGTGTGTCTATGGGAATGTTTGACCATTCTTCCAGAAGCACATTTGTGAGGTCAGGCACTGACACGCAGCCTCCACTCTAATTCATCCCAATCCTGCTAAGAGTAGGCCAAATCAATATTGAACCCTACGGACTAAGACTGAAATGCCATCACAGTTCATGTGCGTGTAAAGGCAGGCGTCACAATACTTTTGACAATATAATGTATTAATTAATACATTAAATTTAGCTAGTACATATAACAGATTTCATCTTGATTTCAGCCTCTTGTAGTCCCCCTACAGGAGAACTTAAACTGGAAGAGGGAGGGGCATCATTCTGAGCCAATTAGGGACCTTGTATTCACACTGGTAATAAGGAACATGCTTATGACATCAGAAAGAGCAGAGATAAGGCCTCATAAGTTAAACGTAGCAGAGAAATGTTTAGGTGACCAGGCTGGCTGTGCTGTCTGTCAGGGCTGTGTGAATCTCAACTGAGCATTTTTATACCCGGATTTCACCTTTTGTTTATGCTTTTATATGCATTTCCGACAAAACAGCAGAACATGATGTTCTGTCAATGTACAGCACACAGAAATGTACTGCTTATAGACACATTAAGACATTAAGCATGTCCTCAGTACTATTTCCCAACCTTACTCTTGTATTGGTACACTGCACAGCAGCGCAGGCCAAATACAAACTATAGCAATTATGTGGGTGAGCCATAACCCTTCTGAAAGGTGTGAAACAGCAGAGCCTAGAGACACAAAATGTATATAATGTATATAAAAGAAAGCTTTGTCAGAATTGGCAATGATTTTATTTCAGTTCAGTTAGATCCCATTTGCAGTGTTTAGTTAGACTGAGAAAATAAAATCTAAAATAGACAGTCACCTGATTGATGTGCAGATTCTACATCTGAGAATATCCAGTTGTATGGCTTGGATATCAACATTTCCACTTGTAAAATCCCCGACATCTTTAACCAGCCAAGCTCTCTCCTCGCCCCCTCGGGGCCCTCCAGTCACACTTGATTTTGTGGACTAACCAAATATTTCTAAACACATGTTGGTTTACATATGAATAAAATAGGTCACTGCTCTCTTTTCATTCTGTCTCCAATATATCGTGTTCAGTCATTTTGTTTGAAGTTCCCTATTCCTCATGCCTAATAAATCTTTATAGAGTTGAGCTGGTCGTCCTAGACATTTTAATGCTTAGTAACCTCCATGCAGTTAAAACAGAATAAAAACTTGTCAAGTGTTGAGTTATTGATGCTTGTTGTATTAGAGAGGCATGACAAACAGCAGTCATGTGTCATCCTAAAGCAAAGTTTGGTAAAATTGAAGAAGTAAAGGATACATGCAGCCTGTGCAGATTAAAAAAACTAGTGGGAAAGGGTACTTCTTTCTGACAATAAACACAGGTGTCCTACCATGGTCTGTAGCTTCCCGGGCATTTTGATTACATGGGCATCTTGTGACAAGCAACTCTTGGTTGCCACGAGAGGGCACCGATAGGAGACTGGAGTGTGCTACTTATTAAGGCCTAGTACACCCTAGTAGTTTTTCTTTGTTCAACCCAGCAGGGCTGAATGAAAAAAAAAACTGACAGCTCACAAGGGACCGCTGTACTAACTATCCGACCTTAGTACAGCGATCTCCCCTGCTATTCTATTGTGTTCTCACAGGGGGAACACTCCCCCTGCTAGAACACTCTAGTCAGCGCTGATCCAGAGGCGATCATCAGACCCTTTTCGGACATGCCCCTTCAGCGAACAGCCGGCTTCTGTCAGACCAACTGTAGTACACACAAACCAAATACAGGTTGGTTTCTATTGAACCAGCTGATGCCGCCTGACGTCCGACTCATGTGTACTAGACTTAGGCTACATCGATACCTGAGCGTAGCAATTTACTGGTGTTTTTTGGGGCATTTTTTAAAGCATTTTTGCAACTTTTTTCAAACATTTGTAAAGCGTTTTAGAAGTGTATTACAAGCGTCTTACAGCTTGAGGCATATATGTTTAGCCAATAGAAATAGCCCAGATGATGTCAGGTTTAACGAAATGCGTCGGTTCTAGCCCCTACACAGGTCATTGCGTTTAAGGATCATCTTCTGTGAGCTTTGTCTATTTACAGCGCTGTTTTTTCTACATCTATGAAAGTGTTTTTAACCCCTTTTTAATAAATTGAATATTACGGATTTACACTATGTGTGGGCATTTAATGTATCTTTACATGGATCCATGGAATGGGAGAATGATCTGCATATACTGAGCTTCTCCACATCAGATTTTATCGGGAGTGTGTGACCTGCCTTATGTCCTAGTGGATGCAAGATTTCTTAAGTGATATATCATCACACTGGCATGTTTGACACTCTCTCCTTGGTGTTGGATCCTTGCACTTGTGGGACATATGAAAAATGAGGTACAAGCTCTCTGTCTGCTACTCCTCTCTGTCAATCCCTCCACTGGCTCCCGCTCACTCAACAAATTAAATTCAAAATACTCACAACAACTTACAAAGCCTTCCACAATTTAGCCCCCAGCTACATCACCGAAATACCAACCTAATCATTCTCTTCGTTCCTCTCAAGACCTCCTGCTCTCTAGCTCCCTCGTCACCTCTTCCTTTGCTCTCCTCCAGGGCTTTTCCAGAGCCTCTCCAATCCTATGGAACTCCTTACCCCAACCTGTCCGAGTATTTCCTACACTATTATCTTTTAGACGATGCCTAAAAACCCTATTCTTCAGAGAAGCTTATTCTACCCACACCTAACAACTACATTTTCATTTTCTTCATCAGTTCATCCACCACAGTTATTATCTTTTGTTTCACTTGACCCGACCTTCTAGATTGTAAGCTCCAATGAGCAGGGCCCTCCGATTCCTCCTGTATTGAATTGTATTGTAACTGAGCAAACTGTTGGCGCTATATAAATCCTGTATAATAATAATAATAATAATAATAATACATGGGGACCACTTGTCTAAAGTCACGTGTATTATATAGTGAATTTACGAACTCTGTGAACACTGATGTTGATGCACCTTGGGTTGTACTTTGTACCACCTTTTATGTGACAGGAGCATATATTATTGACTTTGTACTTTATCATTTGTTTGCACAACAGATGTCAATTGCAGCATGATTGGGCCCTCCTATCTATCAGTGGAGTCATTTGACATCATGTGGGCGGGAAACGTTGACTCAACAAACAGTCAGTGGTCCCAGGCCGGGCTGATGTATGAAGATGCTTCTGTTCCCAGTTAAAGGAGCTGTCTCCCAACATGAACCAACCTCCCAGTGGAGGTGAATCAGTCGAGTCATTTGACATCATGTTACGGTTTATTTTATTTCTTAGCACATCGCTTGTTTATTTATCTAAGCCAATAGAAAGCACTAGGGGGAGGAGAGGGAGAGGAAATTAGGGGTGGAGAGTTGCTATTTGAGCAGAAAACGCTCATAAAACACTCAAGTCAGGCATTTCTATTGAAGTCTATGGGGCCAAATACTCTTGTAATCTGCCAAAAAGTAGCTCATGTACTTTTTGAGCAATGGGTGTTTTTCTTCAGGCGACAGAACGCTCAGATGTGTCATTGAAATTAAAGGGATTTGGCTTGTTGAGCGTTTTAGAGCTACAAGCTTCAAGCAGAAAACCGCGCAGGTGTGAACGGGGCCTTAAGGATCAAGGCTTTCATACAAGGAGGAGACCAAGTATACACAATGCCGGGAGGCACAAGCTGCTGTACATAAAAGAAGCAGTTATTGTATATAGAGGTAACTCTTACTTTTTTGCACAGGCTGCAAAGACAAGTTAAAAAACTGGTTTGTGTGAAAATTTCACTCATCCTTTAAAGCTAAAAAAAGAATCTTGCTAGGGCCCTAGCAATTTCCCTTCAATTATCCTGTACAGTAGTATTAATCATGCCTGGTCCTCAAGGTCAGTGCGTGGTTTTCAGTTTGTAACACAGAATCATAAGTGAAGTAATTTGCTCTCTTCATCTGTTACTCTGTGCTCCTACCTGGACATGAACAAGCCCTGCACTGTTTTGAGCAAAGGATAAAAAAACAATGCTTGCATATATTGGTTTAGACTTTGGTATAGACTCTAAAATTAAAAAAAAAAATTAAGTCAGGAATTAAATGGGAGTTTTAATCTGTGCCATGTCATTTTCGGGCAATGCGGCCACAACTGCAATTTAGTAAGTTATATGTTTTTAAAAAGTCACTCAAGGAACTATGTGGTGAGAAAGTGATCAAGCAAGTAAAATGCCAACTCCAGCCTTGAGCCCCCTCCTCTGTACTCCACATGAATAATGCCGAGCATCATTCAACCCCCATGGAAGAGTGCTACAACATTGCTCAAGTCTACGAGGACAATGCCATAGATTGGATGAGTGTAATAGCCGAAGATGCTTTTTTCTTTTTAAACAATTACTATTTTATTTTAGTCCATGCTGGAATTAGGCTTTAAAACGTACCACAGGATTGCTGGACTAGATGGAAGAGTGATAAAAGGAAGGAAATACTTATCTTTCCAGGGAAAAATGCTGCTTTGGTTTCAGTTATGGCCATGTTTTATGGCCTAGGTACAGTATTTAGTTATGTGATCTGTACTGTGAAGGAGATTACATTTCAATTTGGCGGTCTACCACTCAGCAGATATCACATGACCGTCTCTGGAAAAGAGACTTTTTATGAGTCCCATTTTTAATGAGGACTGGCTTCCCCTCATAGGTTTTCTTCTTTTTAATTTAATTGTCCTTATTCATTCAAGGAATTTGATGGCCACGGGTCACCAAACCTGTTCTGTATTGAAGCATTTTGCAAGAAGCAAAATTTGTGCTCCCCTCTGATTAGAAAGCTCTAAATCTGACTCAGAAGCCTGCTGAGAGACCATGGCTTGCAAACAGAGAGCAATGTCCTCTATGGTTCTCTATAGCATGCTGGCAGGGGACAGGCATTGCTGCTCAGGCTATGGCTGCCATCTAACGAAAGTAAACTTTTTTGATGCACCTGGAATTTATTTATCATTCTCTAGCTGAATTAAGCTGAACGTTCAATTGGATTTTAAGATATGTGTCTCCCCTATATTTCCATATGTGCAGATCTAGAACAATGTGGCCCACCATCCTGTATAATCATTGGCACATGAACAGGGACATGCAAAAGGGCAGGTTGCCAGCAATCATAGAGATTTGAAGAGCATGAAGGCCTAATGCACAAAATTATTGCTGGAATGAAAATTAGAGTCACTATGCAGATACAATGTGTCTCCCGAGTATGTTTAAATAGCAGATGCTCATGTTAGACTTGTGTATACTTTGAATCTCAAAATTTTCTGTTCAAGGAAACATTAATATTTTTCAGAACATTTTCTAGTTTGGAAAGCTTCCAAGTACCGGAATTGCTTCAATGTGAGGCATGTTTGTATTACAGGGGACCTGGGAGTTGTAGGAAGCAAATTAATATAACATTTTTTTTGTTGTTGTTTCATATATACATTCTTTTGGCTTTTTTGCAGTCTGGGACGAAGGCCAATCTGTCCTCTGATATTTCAAACAAATGCCGTGCCGAGGAGCCTGAAATCATCAATTTGTCTTCGTAAAGGGCTATTGCGTTATTAATCTTGTCTAATTATGTTTTAAGAGGAAAGTGGGAATAGAATGAATGACAGTGGTATAAACAAAAAAAAATGTATTTCCATTTTAGGTTATTTTTATTCTATTGACCTGAATTCTCCACCCTGTTGATGGTATTAATCAAACCTTGTAATAAAATAAAGCAGCTTGCTGTAAAGGCACCAACACATGTGGACTTATTCATTAAAATGGTGCATAGAGTCATATAATGGGCTAAGAGAGCAGTCAATCGGATTTCAGTTTACTGATGCCAGATTGGTGATAATATCTGTCATAAAGCAACCACAGATGTCTCATTTTTAAGCAAGTGTAGGTGAGAGACTTCAAATTTTGGGATGTCTCACAGTATAATAGGACATTTGTATTTTGTAGTTCAATGGGAGCTGCTTTGGATGAAAATCCATGAAATGCTGGGGAAGAACACCAACAATTGGGAAGCCAAGTGCATTTATTTAAATGGCTTGGTCACATAATAAAAAGGCTCAATTGAGCACATACCTGTAAATAAGAACCAGACCACTTACCTCTCCTGCCACCTTGGCTGCTGAACACTGCTCTGTTGCTGAAAAATGGTCTTCTGAAGACTGTTGGGAAACTGACACTTTCAGGAATGTCAATCTCCTGCATCTCACTTTGCTCTTACTGATTCCTCCTACTGACTTCCATGTCATTACTGTCTCCTACATTGACATGAAGAGCAGGGGGGAGGAACTAGTGAGAGTTGCAGGGGACTGACGAGACTGACGCTCTTGAAGTCTTGGTTGAGTTTCAAAAATTGCAAGGGCACCCATGGATCTATATGGCAGTGATCACTGGAATATTTAAAAAATATGACACAGATCATTGGAGACCAATTTGGTGAACAATATACTTGGAATGGATTTGAAAAACTCTAGGCAGAGCACGTGTTACAGAGATTCACTTTAGAATACTGAAATGTGGACTCTTGCATGGTTTAAGTAGTTGGTTCATGTTGTATAAAAAAATCTTGCCATTAATGGAAGATAAATGACTATCATGGCTAGAGATATGCATTTCACTCATTATTGTTTGCTTTTCTACTGTTTACATAACTGTTCATACATAGGATCTTTGCCATAAGCAATGATACATAGGGGATGATTTACTAAAACTGGCGAGTGCAAAATCTGGTGCAGCTGTGCATGGTAGCCAATCAGCTTCTAACTTAATTTATTCAATTAACTGAAAGCTGATTGGTTACACGCAGAGCTGCACCAGATTTTGCACTCTCCAGTTTTAATAAATCAACCCCATTGCAGTATGCAACACTGCAGTTTATGACATTCCTTATTCAGTACATTTCAGCAAACTGCTTGATATGCTAGTTAAAGAAAACATCCTGCTTCAGCCAAGACCCATATTTTCTCCCTAATAACATACCACAGACACTTGATTGCTTTTGCCTGATAAAAGTAGAAACTGGATACAGCTTATCACAATACCAGTAGTGTATAGAAATGCCCTATCTAAATAGGAAAACATATGTTTCAAGTTTAGTGGTGTTTTAACATTATTCAACAAGTTACGAAACAGTAATAATCCAATGATGGGCCTAAAACGCAATGTATTAAATGCTGCCACACTTCACCGCATCTTGAAAATACGTCACCAAAGCTCTGTTAAAGATCTAATTTAAAGTTATTTGTTTCAAATGATGCATAGATTTTTCTATTGTCTAAAAAGCGCCATGTACATCCTGGTAGCAATTCATTATCTGCTTCAAAGAGAACGTTGTATGTCAGCATTTTGCTGGATGCTGGGCGACTAGCAGGCCCGACTCCCTATTCATTCATAGTAAGACAATAGTATATAATTAACTGAGAATGCAGTTTGTAAGATCTCATGCGTGGAGGTGGAATCAATTTTAGAACATAATTCCATGGTGTTGAGGAAGGTGTATATTGATCCTCTTGGATGGTTAGTGCATTTTATATTGTAGCACGCGGAAATAAAACTGAAATAGCCTGACAGGCTGAGAGCAGCCAGGAGTAATGTTCTGTTTTCTACTGTTGAGAGTGTCTGCAACTTTCATTACTAACAAAATTTATTTGCTGCTATCAGTCTTCAAGCCACAATAAGCACAAAATTCCTTCAAGCAACCTAGATAAATTATATATATTTTTTATTTATATGGATAGAAGTGTTTTAGAATACACTCCGGAGATAATACTGCACACTTTAAATTATATTTAAATGTGTGTGTGTGATATATATATATATATATATATATATACTGTATATTGAGTAGGCTGTGTAGCTGATAGCTCTGCATGAACCATTACCCAAAGTACAAAGCGTGTACAATTGAGTTTCGGGTGTACCCCCCCTTTCTTGGGTTTAAAAACTGAATTGCAGAATTAGCATTGAATTGTACTATATATATTATTTTCTCACACACATATATATATATATATATATATATATATACACTATATTGCCAAAAGTATTGGGACACCTGCCTTTACATGCACATGAACTTTGATGGCGTCTAAGTCCATAGGGTAAAATATTAAGTTGGCCCACTCTTTGAAGCTATAACAGCTTCAACAAAGTTGGGAGCATGAAATTGTCCAAAATGTCTTGGTATGCTGACACTGGAACTAAGGGGCCAAGCCCAACCCCTGAGAAACAACCCCACACTATAATTCCCCCCTTCACCAATTGATTTGGGCCAGTGCACAAACCAAGATTCATATTTTATGGCAGTTCTTGCTCTTATCTGAGTGTGGTGCCCAAATAATATTTAACACAACTAATATTTATACAGTGTGTATGTGTGTGTGTATGTGTGTGCGGCTGCCAAGTACCACTTTCATTTTTTTAATTTTCCAACCATTTTGAGGCCACTAACAAAGTTCAATATAAGCCAAATAGGCAGTGCCCAACTGCAAACTGTAAAATGATTTCAAGTGTCAAAAGTCTCAAGAATAATAACAGCATAGGGAGGTTCAGTGGACAGGTGGGACAATGGCTGCCACATCACAGTTAAGCTGGCCATACATGGAGTGACTTCCGGCTGGTTCCTGATCAACTGGATGTAATTCAAGCCTTGTAGACACCCATCTGCCCGACACATTTCTATCTGAAAATCGAGGGAGCTGGGCAGAAAATTATCCAATGAATAGCAACTGCATTCAGTAAATATTTTACACAAACAAGCTGCTCACTTGTAGGAAAAGTTTATTAGAAAAGATTGTCATAGCAGAAATTAGATTGCATGAACATTTTGTTGTTACACAAAAAGAGAGATTTTTAAAAAATATATATGCATATATTAACAGGCTGCAGTGTTTACCCCTCCTCTATGCCATATCACGCAGATCTTTCTCCTTGAACACTTGGTGCCTAAGGACTCTTTCATACTATGCAGGCACAAGGTAACAAGGCTGGACTAGCAGGTCTTGTTTGACTGATGGCCTATATGTCTTGTTATCTTTGAAATAAAAACTATTGAACGAAAAGGCTGACCTGCTGTTTTTGCCAACCTGAATTATCTAGGAATTATCTGAAAAATTCATACAGGGAATTGAGCACACAATTACTGTATTGAGTGATTGTTTTGAGCTGAGTGTTCAATCTAAAATGGATACTGAATGTTGGGGCAAACAACAAACTTTCTGCCCGGGTGGCAACTACAGTAAAGACTTATTAGGAATTCTATTTTTTAAATCACATCTTATTTAGAACAGTTTTTTTGGTACGTGTACATTCAAAAAAGACAAGCAAAATATGCTGTGTAGGGCATTGAGAACAAATCACAAGAGCATATGTATGGTGCATACATATGTAATAAGAAGCATGTGAGTGCATTACAGTATCTTCATTTCAACTCATAGACATTGATATCCAGAGAAAATTATCAAGAAAGAGAAACAATAAAAAGAGATGAAAACGTACACAGTTACACTTAAGCAGTAAGGAACCTACCCCACGGTGGGGCACATAAACTCAAGCCATTGCGACTAGATTGTATCAAACTTTTTCACTGAGCTTTTAAGGAAATAGATATGTTTTTCAAAGGTGATACAGTTGTTGGGGTCTGCAATCCAGTCAGATAAGGTACGAGGTTGTGCGGAAGTCAACCTAAGGATAATCACTACATGAGGAAAAGAGAGGTGGAGTCAATGTAGCCCAATAGACAGGTAGGTTGTTTGACTGCAAGATTTGCCTCCATTAACCTATTAAGTGTACCCACCACCTCTGCCCACTAACTTTGGATTTTGGGACAATGCCATAAAAGATTAATAAGGGAGCTGGTATAACCTCATCTAGCCCAAGCTGGGTCATGTCTTCAACCTATGGCTCAAAGAAATTCAGGGGTCCTATATACCCTATGTAGTATAAAAATCTCACTAGGAATTCTAATATGGACCAGTTTGCTTTGGTTGGAGTCATACCTTAAGACTTGGGTTTTTTCTATCATTTGATTACAAAAATAGCATTTAGAAAAATAAATATGTGGTGGAACCTCAGTCTGCATGTGAAACAGATATTTGGAAACCAAGCAACAGGATTTCAAACACCTTGCCGCATATGTGAAATGGTCAGGAGATGATGTGTTCTTGTTTCATTTTTGATGGATGCAGAAATAATAAATAAGGCCACAGATGAGTGGATTAGAACAAGCTGCAATGGGGGAGATAAGGGATTTTTATTAGAAGTGTTCTTTGTACACACCAACCAAAGAAAATGTCATTGAGGTTCATTGCTCACTTTGGAACCTAGTAATTAACATGAAAGTCATGATGGCTAAAATGGATCGGTTTAAACCCTTGTGGCATGAACAGGAATGTGAACACTGTTTGTATATTGAACTATTTGACTTGAGTTAACTTTATGTAGATGGAGCGCCTGGCAAAGATACAAGGTGAAAACAGTCTCATTCTGTGTTGCGAAAGGAACTCATGAATACTCAGAGACCTATAAAGGCTACTAATCCTTGCAAGGTGCTGTGAGCTTAATAGAACATCTGTGAGTCCAATTTATAAAAAAAAAAATAATAAAATAAATGAACACAGTGTAGAAGTTGATTTCTAACATACAATAGGAAAATTAAAGAAGAAATCTGATTGGTTGGTAAGATCAACACTAATACTTTACTTTTCTCCAGTGTTGTCATTTTTCATTTATCTAACAGAGGCCAAAGTGATGACTCTGATATCTACATGGAATAATCAACTGGTCATTTTCAGCAGTTGGATGGGGTACAGACACTAGAAATAGAGTGGGGCATGCAAGGCTGTAAAAATGTGTAATGAGGCTCCAAAGCAACCATGTTATAAAATGTATTCAATGCAAATTTATTTAACCCACGTTACCCCTTGAAAAAGCAAGATAATACTCATTTTTCCCAGCACCTGTGCCCCCGAACACTTCTCTAACATCTAGAACTCGTCTCATGAAATACACTTGGAAACCAACACTTCCAGGACCTTCATTCTCCTGGGTTCCCCACGTCTTTTTTTTGGTTACTACTGTATTGTACAGTGACAGGAACTCATGGCAGTACCCAGTGAGAGCTAAGGGGGACCAAGAAGATAGACATTCCCAGAGCTTCCATTGACAAGTCCTAGTGATCAGTGGTGTCACTGGTAAAGATGAGTATCTTCTGCCTACAGATTATAGTAATATTTTTTATTGTCAGGGTTCCCTGTCTCCCTAAACTCCATCTTGAAGGCAATGTATACTAAGGCCCAGAATCAGCAATTGTAAAGAGATTTGCAAACTTTGTAATGCATTTGCCAAATGCTATTGCTGCATATATAAATCACTGTGTAACAGGACAACTCTGTTATGACCACATTTACACCCTTGGAGCCATGCAATCTCTCTTCAGCTGCAATTTGGAATTGTCGTGTGATCTCTGATTAAATGCCACGCGAAAGAGGTCACATGGTCTTTAATCTCTGGTCAGCTGACAAATAGATATTTCTGTACATGTTTCATAAATACCCTCCAAGGACAGACAGTTGTGTATTCAGTTTTATGGACTTTTATTAACAAACTTAAAAACAGTGCCCAAAGCTCAGTATTCCTCCTAAACTCGAATCAGAAATTGTCTTTAACGCAAATGACTGAGCTTTGCAAAATTAAATGTGGTTATTGATTACTACACTGATACATCTTTACGGCTCACTGTATAACCGGAATAAACTTTTTTTTGTAATACAAATTATGGATAGGTATTCAAATATTTCTTATATTTTATGAAAGTTTTGCACAAACACACACTGGTTTATTAGGCAGTTAAAATGAATCTACTACTATTATGCCGCCTGGTTAGGTTTTGTTCTTGTGTTCAGTACTTTCCTTTAGTTTTTAATAGAAGACACGTTTTGATGTCTAATGATATCTGAATAACAGGTTTGTCTTGGGAACTGGGTGAACAGTATGTGGGAACTGGGATCTTGCACTAAATCTGGGGTCCCCAGATTGTTTAAAATGTCATTCCTTTACAAGGAGTTTATTGAGAAACGTGTGAGGTCTCAAAATAACAGAAAGCTGACATTTAGGGTCCAGTTTCAATTGGTTGACCAATTCTAAACAAGATCATACACTGTTTGCAACATACTGGGAAAAACATTAAATAAACATATTTTTTCCCAAGAAACACATGTAAAAAGTCAGTCTAAATCAAAATGCATCCATAGGGATTAACAATTTTGTTGCAATTTCTGGAGCAGATGAGGCCAACTAACAGCCAGATCAGATAATTTCCTAAACCAGTCTTACAATCGTTGATGCACATTTTTATTTATCATTATTTGATGTGCCCATCCTATATAAGATTATTAAAAGTTAGTGAGAGGCGTGTTGTATCTATAAATACATTGCAGATCCCAATGGTGCAAGGACTTTTGTAATTTGAAATCAAGTCCCAAAGAACCTCTTTCAACTATAACTGTACTTCTTTACCTGTAGTGCTAACTACAAAGAAGTATCAATAATGCACCTCTTAAAACTTTGCATAGATTCAAATGCTAGTATAAAGGAAATATTTATTTAAAAAGCACCAATATACTTAAAGAGACACTGTCAACTTGCCCATGTATGTTAAAGTGACAGTGTCTCTGCAAAGGGTATCCCTGAACCACATTATACTCACTATACTTGCACTTTCTAGCAGCAAATTGCTCCTCTACAGCCAGCATGATTACCCATCACTTCAAGGTAAGGAAGAGAATGTGAGCTGCTCCTGTGATGGTCACATGGTCGAGAGAGTGGTGTCACAGCTCCCCAGGTCACTAGCACAGCTGATCTCACCACTGACTGTGGGGAGCAAGGAGTTGCATGGCAGAGTAGGTAAAGAGAATACATGGGAAATGAGAACTTCCCTTGCATAGGAAGTGTCTCTTTACGAGAAATATTTTTTTTGTAGCATCGATGAGTGCATGGCATGTCTTTTGCTTAAAGCATAACTCTACTTTTTGCAATGTACATAGATCACCCTCTGGTTATAACAACCTTTGTTGCAGATTCCTACCTTTTGTTATTCTGAAGAAATCCCTCTGTGTTTCTCTGTGCCTCTGTACTGAGTGGTCCTAATGGGATTGGTTTCATAATTAACTGTCGGGTGTGCAGCTGGAGAGCACTAATGAGGAAATCTACTAGGCCTGCATCCCTTTAGACATGCTCCTATTAAAAGTATCTCTCCAAAAATGACATTTTTATTGCAGGGGATGCCTGAAATCTGACTTGAATCTTAGGCAGACTTCTGCGAAAATTGGTGAGCCAATCACACAAGCAGGAAATTATGTTTTTGGGGAATGGCCAGTACACACTGTCTACAGAACAACTCCAGGTAGCCATATTGCAATGCATTCTCAGAAAATTACAGAGGCTGCAGATTGAAAAGGAAAGGTAATTTTTAATATCATTCAATTACACTATGACTTGTATCACAATTGTGCACTCTATATTATTTTTTCTTTAGGCCCCTTTCACACGTATGGACCGTTCAGGTCTGCCTGTTAGTTCTTCACTGAACGGATGCTCCATTCTCCTCTATGGAGCGACGGATGTCAGTGGTGACATGTCCGCTGACCTCCGATCCACTAAATACAGATGGATAGAAACCCTATTTTCCATCCGTCTGGTGGATCGGATGAAAACGGACAGATGGTCCGTGTTCATCCGATCCCCCATAGAGGAGAGCGGAGCTCTGACAGGTCCATTTCTGCACAGAGAGCAGAGACGGACCTGTCATCCGCCGGCTCAGCGGGGATCAACGGATGGTCAAAACGGGCTCTGTACGTGTGAAAGGTCCCTTACTTGCTATTTTGTTTCCCCACGAAAGTGGAGTTACCCTTTAACCACTTCCCGACCGCGCTATAGACAAAAGACGTCCACAGCGCGGTCGGGTTATTCTAACAGGACGTCCATGGACGTCCTCCAGAATATAGCTTCCCGCGCGCCCCCTGGGGCGCGCACACGGGAACATCCGTGACCGTCGGGTCCGGGGGACCCGACAGATCACGGATCGCAGTGAATGACGGCGCGATCACATGTCAACAAGCCGGCGCTTCCGCCGGCTTTTCTCTCTCCTCTCCGCACCGATCGGTGCAGTGTGAGAGGAGAGAGGGGGAGGAAAGACCTGTGCAGTGCTGTGGGCAATGTGTAATGCCCACAGCACTGCTAAATGACAGCAACCCCCACCATCCATCAAGCACCCACCCAGCCATCCACCCCATCCATCCACACCCCCCATTCTTAGCCCATCCATGCTCAGCCACCCATCCATCAATCCATCCATCCTCACACAGCCATGCTCACCCATCCATCCATGCTCACCCATCCATCCATGCTCACCCATCCATCCATGCTCACCCATCCATCCATCCATGCTCACCCACCCAACCGTACTCACCCAGATGCCAACCCACCCACTCGTACCTACCTACCTACCCACTCGTACCTACCTA
>BLSH010158756.1:3344038-3358624 GCA_018402905.1 Glandirana rugosa | reverse complement strand
ATAATCTTTCTTTCAAGTTCGTACATATACAGTTATTACTATATTTACGTAAAAACGATGATATATGTATCACGTCGAACTGGTACAGACATCCATCCCAAGGTGCACCAGTAATACTAAGTGATAATTCGAGAGGTTTACGTATTATAGTAACTCCAACCTCCTGGTTTTATGTTCCTGCCACAGAGCCATCTAACGGTCTTAGATCTATAATAACGACCTCCTACTTTTATCAAATCGTGTTTGTATAAATTGGTGAACTGTTGACCCGTGAATTTGGGGGAAGGATTGGTCTGGTTAAAAGTCGAAAGTATGTTGCATGACTGAGTAATTGTCATTCAAAGTGTGAGAGCGCTGAAAGCTGAAAATTGGTCTGGTTAGGAAGGGGGTTTAAGTGCCCAGTTGTCAAGTGGTTAAATATGTTTGTGCTAAACTATTTTCATCCTCCAGCAATAATATCTAGATTCTGGCAATCTACCGAGACACCGTCCTTGTATTTTGGTCCTCCAACCTCAATGATATTATGCATTTGGAGAGCTTAATAGTGAATCATAATGACCACGTGGAACCCTACCTACAGACATGGTCAAGCTGCACTATGTATATAGTAGCAAAAATGCATTTATATCATTATTGACATATACATGCTTGAACTTTCTTTCTAATATGCCCCGTCATACTTTTACTGCTTTGTAGCCTCTAACTTCTACTATAACCCAAAACGAATATTTAACAAAGCCACAGTCATAAATCCTATATACAAGGCAGCTCCAATCTGTCGCTGACCCTCTGTCCCCTCCGCCTTTTTCCACCTTTGTCTTCCCTTATTTCTGGGTCATATTCTTTTATTGTGCATATTGACATAGTCCATGATTTTGGAAACTTTTATCATTTTGAAACATTTAGACCCCATTTTTTCACAGAAAGGGTTACAGTTGCAGTTTTTCTGAAATTACATTTTTGTTGTGTTATTAACCACTTGCTGACTGACATACATAAAAAAATGTCCTAATAGTCCTAATGTCCTAATAGTAAGTGGTTATTACAACACTATGGTAGTTGCAGCCCTTGTCTTGGTACTGTTTTTCAGCCAGTGATCGGCTGTTTTGTTAAAGAAATCTCCTCTGTGATGAATGATACTGGATTTAATCACTTCCAGTTTCAGAGCAGCCCTTCCCTGGCTGCTACAAAAGATCCCTTATGTTTCCATAAAAGTACCTCTCTCCTGTCCAAACCTATCACAAGGGGTCTTCCTTGTGAAAGAAATAAAGGTAAATAAAAAAAAAACTGTAAAAAAAAAAGAAAAATGTAAATGAAATAAATAAAAATGTAAATAAATAAAAGCACCCCTGTCTGCCCACGCATACAAGCATACAAGCAAATGCAAATGTGTGCATAGGTCCTACACGCATATGTAAACAGTGATTGCACCAAAAAGTGATTATGGTGGCAAAAATTTAGAGCAAAAGACATACCTAGAACCACACTTGGCGTATGAATAAATCAATAAATATCATTATTTACCTTTTCAGAGTGTTATTGTGCTGTTCTAGTCTTTATGGTTAACCTGTACAGAACCGCGCTATAGACGAAAGACGGCTACAGCGCGGCTCTGAAAATCCGGGAGGACGTCCATGGACGTCCTCCCTCGTGCGCGCCCCCCGATCTTTTTTTGTTTATAGCGGCGATCAGAAATGACGCAGAGGGGATCAAATACCACCAAAAGAAAGCTCTATTTGTGGGAAAAAAAAGGAAGCAAATTTTGTTTGGGTACAACGTCGCACGACCGCGCAATTGTCATTCAAAGAGCGACAGCGCCGAAAACTGAAAATTGGTTCGGGCAGGAGGGGGGTTTAAGTGCCCAGTAAGGAAGTGGTTAAGTTCACCATGAATCATGTTACACTCATATTTAGGGTGTAACATGTAACAAGTTCCAACTCCTGCCCCCTCTCCCCATGAGCCCTTTTCTCTGTGACAGTGGACAGGGGATCCTTTCCCCCAAAGCCACTATCACATTTAAAATTGGTGCGGCTGTGCAGTGCTCCAACTGCACAGCCACATCATTCATTCACAAAGATCTGTGTATGGATAAACAAGTCCCATCTTCCATTGTAGCAGACAGCTTGTAGGTCTCAATGGACTATGAGTGCACTGATTCATGGAGCTCATAGTCCATTTACATTTCCTACACCTTTCTAACTGAAAGCCCATGTGGAAATATGGGCAGAATGCTGGAGGGAGAGTGTGTAGGAGCCCAACATTGCACCCCAAATCCACTGATCAAGAGTGCAATATGTTGCAGATTCCTGTAGGGATAAATAATGAATGCACATTTTTGTTCTGCAAAAATATGTGCATTATTTTTTTTCCTAAAAGGTGAACTTAGCATTTAAATGTCCTTTCTAGCTGAAAAGTAGCTTTAAAAAGTATTTGATAAAAAAATGAATCTGTAAACAAAACTCCTCTGCTTCCCAGTAGAGATGTCTTCTACCACTGACTGCACTATGCCAATGAATCACCCTTGAAATAAATATGTAGCTGGTTTACTAAGCTGATTGACAAGCTCTGCACTGCTCTTTGGATTTCATTCTCCTCTCAGTTTTGAAAAGAAGTGTTTTCAATATCTCTAAAATAGAAGCAGATAGGATTCTGAAATAAAGTTTGCCCATGCAATATACTGTATGTAGCAGACATGTTTTTTTTAAACAAAACTAGTGTTTCACAATGAGGCTAAAATCCTATAAAAGAAAACATTCTATTTTTAATCTGACTGTTCTAAGTGGTAAAAAGTCACAGAATACTGTTCATCATATTTGTGAATTAGCATTTTTATGGACTTTGAATTGATACAAGATTAGAAACAGAATGTAAGTGACTGATTTACTTCCTCTCATATCGTTCTCTGCGGAATGTGCGTTTGACTTCACGATGGGTAATGTTAAACTCTTAAAAATGCTTTTCCTGCTCTTCAGAAACTGCCTCAAATATCAAATTTATAGCACAGCACTTATTATTAATGAGGTAATAAGCAGCGGCAGCCCTCGGGCATTACTCACCTTTGTATACTTTTCTATCATTATAATTGAACTCATTGGCTTTGCGTTCATCTGCGCGGACAGCTGGATTGATGACTGTGCCGCTGCCGAATGTCATTTCTTCACATTAAATGTTGCGTATGAAAAATAACATCAACGCAATAGACTGGGGACATTGTCCTGCATAACGGCAGCCTTGTGATGGGGAATTGCAGTGTAATTGTAGAAAAGGTAAACTGAATCACATTTTTACAGGATCTTTACTATGTACTGTATATTCAAAACATGTCCTATCCAGCCTAGGACAATACACCAAAAATATGCATCACAGAGCTGCAGATTTTCTAGCTTAATTCAGAAATGATATACAAAGATTAGCGAATAATGGAAATTCTAGTCCGCTGATGATTTGGCGGAGGGGGAGTATTTGTTCCGCTGGGTGAATTTTGAAACCGATCAGCAGTATTAGTTAACTAGATATAAGAGGTCAAAAGGACCAATTTACCATTTACTTAGTATCAGAGGCCATCAATGCAGACATCACTTATTTAAAAAGGAGGCCTTATACCTTTTTATTAGGATAGGACTTGAAATCTAACTTCAGGCCTATACCTTTTTATTAGGATAGAACCTGAAAACTAACTTCAGGCACTGTGCCCCACAGACTCACTGCTTCCAATCCAATGTCCAGCATTATCCACCCCACTTACTGTAAGCCCAGGGTCATGGTGGACATGCCTCCTAGAGACAAGGCCTAGGATCACAGTAGTCATGGAGTAAGCTGGTCTTACATGTCCTGAGTTCAGTGGTCATTGCCCCGAGAGAAGAGAAAAGGAAAGACCTGTGACTTTACTGACTGGCCAACACACTGCAGAATGTATTTATTTATTAATTGTTTTTTTTTTTTTAAATAAAGTGGGGGCCTTAAAGACTAAGTTTTTTTTTCTTCACCCTTTTTTTTTTGTTCTAAATTCCTGCTCCCCTAGTACCAATATAGCATTAATGTACTTATTTTGCAAAAATAAAACAGCTTTCCATTTATTGTACACACGCTTATCTCATTTTCATCATAGCTGTTAAAAAACACTGCTCGATTCTGCCTTACATCCTGGACAAACTTTGGGTCATGACACAGGAAGGATCTGACCAGCTGAGGGTAGATGATGCAGGTTGCATGCTAATGAGATCAGCTGATCAACTCCTTCCTGTGTCATGACCCAAAGTTTGTCCAGGAAGTAAGGCAGAAGTAATCGAGCAGTGTTTTTAAAAAGCTATGAAGTGAGTGAGGTAAGCGCGTGTAGAATAAATGGAAAGCTGTTTAATTTTTGCAAGGAAGTACATTAATGCTATATTGGCACATAGGGGGGGGGCTGAAATTTAGAAAAAAAAAGTGAACTTAGCCTTTAAGGAGGGGAGAAGGTTCTTATAAAACATGGAATTGGTCTTTAAGTCCAAAAATCCAACCAGTTTACTTTAATTTGATGTTTAGTTTTCCCTGCTAAATTAAGCAGGACTATCAGTGGACACTGGGAATGCTTGTATGTTTTTCCCAATCATTCTGTGCTGTGCAGCTTTCCAATGGCTGCCAAAACACAAAACCATTTCTGCAAGGCTTTGCTGTGGAATCAGAACATTTAGGGGTAGATTTTCTAAAACTGGTGCACTCAGAATCTGGTGCAGCTGTGCATGGTAGCCAATCAGCTTCTAACTTCAGCTTGTTCAATTAGGCTTTGGCAATAAAACCTGGGAGCTGATTGGTTTCTATGCAGAGTTGCACCAGATTTTGCACTCTCTAGCTTTCTTAAATAAACCCCTTTGTGTTCATTCCCACCATCTGAGTTGAACTACAGTAATCTGCACAGATCAATGCAGGCTCAACACTAGGGCACAATTATTTTTTATGTGCCCCGTTCACATCACAACACTGGAGAGTGCAGAATTGGGTGCACCTGTGCATAGAAACCAATCAGCTTCCAGGTTTTAGGCCCGGTTCACACTAATGCGACATAGGATCTGACTTGTGAGAGCATTACATATCAAATTCAATGTTTCCCTATGAGAGCCGTCCTAACTGATCTGACACAAGTCGTTCCTGCACTACTTTGGTCTGATTTTGATATGACTTCAATGCCATAGAGTGTAAAAATTCACATTAAGTCGGATCAAAGTTTAACTGAAGTTACAGGGTAAAGTTGGATTGGAAAACGCACAATTTTTTATGTCAGAGCACAGAGCAGTGTGAAAATGAGCTTATTGTCTAAGCTTAATCAAAGTTGAAGTTAGAAGCTGCCATGCACAGCTGCACCAGATTTTGCATTCTCCAGTTTTAGTAAATTAACCCCATTGTGTCAAGGTGCGGTGCTCTGAAAAAAATGCAACATGTTTTCATGTTTTCATTTTTCTAAAGCACAACTGCCCGCAGCTTATGTCACCACGTAACTTGAATAAAGTGTTATTTTGTTACTCTTCAGTAAAGTTAAAACAATCTGTAAAAATGTAAACTATGTGATGCATTGAACCATGAAAAGTGCTCTATGAATGGAGGAGGTGGACCTTTCACTCATTCTTCTATCCTCCAATCATAAAGCATGGGTTTTTTTGGAGGTTTTTTAGGCTATCTGTGTGCACCATAAGGACATTTCTCTTAACTTCTCAGACACAAGAGGAAAAGAAAACCTCCTCTTTTAGACAGTTGTTCCCAGAACAAGTGTCCCCATTGGAAGATTTCCTATTACCCCTTGTTCTGGGGACCCATAGAATTTTGGATTTCTTTGTCGGTGCAATCTCCCAAAGGACACTGACATCAATAAAAACTTGGCAAAGACTGTTACCCTACCCCACTAAAAACAAGTTTTGCATAAACTTTAAGGGAGTCCATTTACTTTGAATGGTTTTTTCCACATATAAACAAATGTGCCTGTACTATTTTGATGGTATATATATATATATATATATATATATATATATATATATACAGTATCTCACAAAAGTGAGTACCCCCCCCCACACATTTTTGTAAATATTTTATTAAATCTTTTCATGTGACAACACTGAAGAAATGACACTTTGCTACAATGTAAAGTAGTGAGTGTACAGCTTGTATAACAGTGTAAATTTGCTGTCCCCTCAAAATAACTCAACACACAGCCATTAATGTCTAAACCACTGGCAACAGAATGGCTGAAGGTTGTCTATGTTGAAAGGAAGTGGGGGGGGGGGGGGCGGGGGTCAGTCATCCATACCCCATCTAGGTCGCAGGCGGGCAGCGGCTTCCATCGCGTCTCCTCCTCCTCTGCATCATGGCAGCTTTAGCCGTGCGTCTCCTCCCTCCTCTTCTTAGGCATCCAATAGGATCTCCTATCCTTTCAGCCAATCAGGTGACGTGTCTCAGGTCTCTTTCTGATTGGCCGGGAGGAGAATCAGTGTGACAATAGTGAATATTTATTATTATTTATTATTATTCACTATTGTCACACAAGTGGGTGTGCTCAGAGCACTGGACCCCAGCCCACCCTTTTTTGAAGCCTATTAGAGCCTCTGGCTCAAATCATGTGCTTCAAAAAACAAAAAAAAACCCATTGGAATCCATATGTACGTCACCCTGCATGTAGATTAGGGGGCCGTACTCATGGATGGGGGGGTGGCGCCAGGCCACCACTGGTTGGAGAAGAAGCAATGCTGAAAACCCCTGCGAGGGAAACCTATGTTTGTGTTTGCTAAACTTTCTTTTGCTGAGCTTTCCATTATGCAACTCTCCTTTTTAAACCCCTAGTTTACTTACTATTATGTTTATGCGATGACTGCAATACTTTCTGAGTATGTACAATAGCTCAGGAGATCCAAGTTCAATGATAATATTTAGGTCAGAGTTAGCCAAGCAGTTGGCATCTTCAGAGGGAGGTCAGTGGTGGCAAAATCTGTACTTTTCTCAGTTAAGGTTTGTATATATATGATCAACTGTTGCCGGCCGTGTAGCATGTCACAGGTGGAAGTCCAGGAGACGAAACGCGTCTGGCACAGCTACACGGCAACTTGGTGTGTGGGAGCTGGCGTGAACGGGAGGGATGCTCTTCCCCTGCTGGTCGGGTGAGAACGGCCCCAGTATTGAGAGTTGGCGCGGAACGCCCCTATTCATTGCTAGCGTGACATGTTACCTTTGTGAGTATATTGTGTGAAGGGAGATTGGGGAATAAAGCTGTGTTTTAAACTTTAATGAACGATGTGGAGCTTTCATTTATCTTTCCCCTGCTGTTAGCCCTTGGAGCTCTACTTACCCCCTTGGGATATTTAACGGAAGAAGAGGGTCTAGGATCGTCTGTGTATTGGTCCACATATGCTGTTTTTGCCAAGCATGAGAATGCAAGGCAAATTGCTCAGGTTAATGCAAATCTATGTGGGGTGGAGGTGCACCTGTCTACGTCACGTGGTGTGGTGAAAGGAAGGAAAAAGATCTTTATATACTCACTGGGGAAAAGACTATATGGACCTGCAAATATACGTTCATATTTTACATGATCTGATGTGATCGACTTTAAATAATTTTTTTAGCGCTACTTTTACTATGCACTTTATTCACTGCTGTAGTGTTGTAATTGTATATTTATATGTTTTATTTATATGTTTCTATTTATGTCAAAGTTTCCTTCATTCTTCATGCAGAAGCTCTATCACCTGCCACTCCTCCAGGCCTTAACAAGTCCCCATTGAAGAAAAATTCAATTTCTACAACTATAATCATCAACTGTCCGCTCAGTGCTGATGTTCGGCCGCACAAGACAAACCCGGACTGACAGCTTTACGAGCAGCAGCACATTTATGTGTCTCAGCCTGTGATATCCTGTGGCACCGTAAGCGTGTGGCGATTTTTTTTCTCCCTCTGCCCAGAGCATTAGTCGGATGTTATGTTGATAGATGCAGGTGGTTAAAAATAGTGGAGGCTTGTTTTCCCCCCTTCCCTGTGTATTGTACAAGCAAGTGAATAATTCTGTGTTGTAAGCACAATGCCAGGGGACAGGAGACACCGTATGGTAATGGTAGCTGTGGTACAATGACAGAGAGACGCTTTCAGGGCAGTAAATCAAAGACTGAATTCCTGCTAATGTGACTTCAACCAATACAACAAAACAGGTGTATTCATTGAATATGGTATGCGTGTAGGCTTATAAAACAGATTGGTATGAGCATATGGTTTACAGAATATACAGTGTATTTATATTTGTATATAAATATACAATATATATATATATATATATATATATATATATACACACTATATTGTCAAAAGTATTGTGACGCCTACCTTTACACGCACATGAACTTTAATGGTATCCCAGTCTTAGTCCTTAGGGGTCAATATTGAGTTGGCCCACCCTTTGCAGCTATAACAACTGCAACTCTTCTAGGAAGACTGTCCACAAGGTTTAGGCGTGTGCCTATGGGAATGTTTGACCATTCTTCCAGAAGTGCATTTGTGAGGTCAGGCACTGATGTGGACAAGAAGGCCTGGCTCGCAGTCTCCACTCTAATTCATCCCAGGTGTTCTGTTGGGTTGAGGTCAAGACTCTGTGAGGGTCAGTCGAGTTCCTTCACCTCAAACTTGCTCATCCATGTCTTTATGGACCTTGCTTTGTGCACTGGTGCACAGTCATGTCAACTGTTCCCACAAAGTTGGGAGTATGAAATTGTCCAAAATGTCTTGGTTTGCTGACGCCTTAAGAGTTCCCTTCACAGGAACTAAGGGGCCAAGACCAACCCCTGAAAAACAACCCCACACCATAATCCCCCCTCCACCAAATGATTTTGACCAGTGCACAAAGCTGGGTCCATAAAGACATGGATGAGCGAGTTTGGGATGGAGGAACCTGACTGGTCTGTTCCTCCTGACCTCAACCCGATAGAACACCTTTGGGATGAATTCGGGTGGAGACTGTGAGCCAGGCCTTCTCATCCTACATCAGTGCCTGACATCACAAATGTGCTTCTGGAAGAATGGTCAAACATTCCCATAAACACACTCCTATACCTTGTGGACAGCCTTCCCAGAAGTTGAAGCTGTTATAGCTTCAAAGGGTGGGCCAACTCAATATTGAACCCTACGGACTAAGACTGGGATCCCAATGCTTTTGACAATATAGTGTACATACAGGGTGGGTCTAAGTAAGTATACAGTATATTACTGGTTGGATCTTGGCATTTGAGTTCATTTTTTCAATTTAATTTCATTTTTATTTATTTATTATTTCTTCTGCTTTACAAAAGAGGTCCCCAAACGATTCAGCCCGCTATAAGATTTTGCCCAGCTTGTCCCATATTTATTTCCTGATTTCTGTGGTGCAGCACCATAACAGATGATGACGCTGAACAGTAAGGACACATGGGGGTTGATTTACTAAAACTGGAGAAAATCTGTTGCAGTTCTACATAGAAACCAATCAGCTTCCAGTTTTTTTTTCAAAGCCTAATTGAAGAAGCTGAAGTTAGAAGATGATTGGCTACCATGCACAGCTGCACCAGATGTTGTACTCTCCAGCTTTAGTAAATCAACCCCTTGGTGTCGTTCACAGCTGGCGGCCAACCCTACCACCCCATGTAGATGCATGGGTCTAATCCAGGATGGTAACAACCAGGGTCACCCCAGCATTCAGAAGAGGACCTACTCTGCCTCTTGCCCTGTGCCATACTGCTGCTGTGGTGCAGATTGTAAAGTAATAAAGGGGGACCGAGGACTGATGTGTAACAAGGGCTCTAATGTGGAGGGGACTTTGATGTATAAGGTTGAGGAACCTTTCAGGGGGTACTCTAAACTGAACGGGGCTTCTGATGTGTAGAGGGGAGTCTGATGTGAAGAATGGGCTTCTGATGTGTAGAGGGGAGTCTAATGTGAAGGGGCGCTCTGATGTGAAGAGGGGCTCTAATGGGAAGGGGGGCTTCTGATGTGAATTTTTATTTTTGGAGCATTTATTTATTCATTTAAATTTCATTCATTTATAAATTGACTTTTTTTTGGCTTGCAAATATTTTTACTAAAAGGTTTGGAGACCCCTGCTTTATAGGAAAGATGTAGCCAAAAGGAGATATACACTATTTAACAGGTCACATTGGGGTTGATTTACTAAAGGCAAATAAACTATGCACTTTGCAAAGTGCAGTTGCTCAGAGCTTAGTAAATGAGGTAAAGCTACACTTTGCAAAGAATACTCAATTGTGTGCAAGGAAAATAAAAAAAAGCAGCATTTTTGCTCGAACATGATTGGATGATAGAAGTCAGCAGAACTTCTGCTCATTTACTAAGTTCTGGAGCAACTGCTCTTGCAGAGTGTAACTGCACTTTGCAAAGTGCAAAGTTTATTTGCCTTTAGTAAATCAACCCCTAAGTCTCTTAGGTGCAACAACTCTGGAACCTGTCCCTGAAACTAGGACACTGTTAAGCCTTTAGGTGCTCAAGAAGATTTCCTCAAGCAACAATGCAACGTTCCAGAATCCTCACCACGACATTGCGACACAGTAAAACACAAATTCTGGTTAGCATTGTTCATAAATGCTTGTGACATGAACTCCTTCCGTTCATCCACTGAGTAAGGCTTCCTTTTAAAAATCATATTCTTTATTATACAAGAAATAACAGTGCAGCGCATCCAACAGTGGATCCGCTGAAGAAGTCCCGCCTAGGACGATATGCGTGCGGGAAACCAGGAGGTGCATGTCACGCCAGCAGCAGCCACCTATAGCTGAATGTCACCACACACATCACGGAGTATACATGCTTGGAAACTTGGCACTTGGTCTAAGTGCCTTTGCATGTCAGTGCATTTATTTTTATATAAATAAATTGTGAAATTATACAGAGAGCACTAGATTTCTTTTTACTTTGCATATATCGGAACATCGATGGCTTTATGGCATTTTTATGCTGGACTGAGGAACCTAGGATCAGAAGAATCAGCGCATAAGAGCTATCTATCTCTCTCCCAGTTGTGGGAAAGGCTTGAATGACCTGTCTGGTTCACCCAGGGGTCCATGCAAGGAGGTGAGCGGCCTGTGTGACTTATGGTGGAGGTTTTTTCACATGGTCTTGAATCCATTCCATTGAGTTCAATTGTCACCTTGTGGTGGATCCCTGTCCTGCAATTTATCTCTTTGAATCATGGACTATGAACTTTTTAACTTAATTTATTAATTTTAGCTTTTAGTGAGCACTGCACTGTTATTTCTTGTATATACTGCCACTAGGATTTGGAGTATTGACCTAGAGTGTTCAGCTGCTAATAGTTTAGTTTTTTTTAATTTTTTTCCTTGCGCCGATTGATCTTCCATTTGTTTCCATATTCTTTATTATGTCCCAAAAAAAGAAGTTGATAGGTGTCAGGTTGTGTGTACATGGTGGCCAGTCAATGCTCCTCATTCCCCCCATCTTTACATTCTGTGCATTCCACCAGCTTCTTTCTCTCTCCATTCACTCCACCCCCTCCTTAGTTCTGTACTTGCTCCCTTCTATCCCTCCATTCTGCCCTAGAGTTGAGCGAACACCTGGACGTTCGAGTTCTGTGGGTCCGAACAAACTTTGGTAAAAAGTCCGGGTTCGGCACCGAACGTTGCCCGAACGTTATCCCGGACCCCGAACTCCATTGAAGTCAATGGGGACCCAAACTTTTAGGCACAAAAATGGCTGTAACAAAGTCCTGGCAAGTGCTAGAGGGCTGCAAAAGGAAGTAAAATGGGGGTAAGAGTAGGGCAAGTGCCCTACAAAAAAATGGGGATAGGGAAAATAAATTAAAAGCAAATAAACTAGGAGATGATTTTTGAACAATAATGTGTCACTTACAGCTGCAGCTAGAACCTCTCCCTTTAGAAAAATGAGATGATTTTTGAACAATAATCTGTCCCTCTAAGCAGAAGCCTCTACCTAGTCAGATCGCTCAAAGCAGCAGTATGTGTAATCTCAAATTACTCCCACAATCTGATCGTTGTGTACGATCCCACAATCTGATCGTTGTGTACAATCGTAATGATCGTTGTGTTAGGCAGGGTTTGATCTGCAATCTGTCACTCAAAGCAGCAGTATGTGTAATCTCAAATTACTCCCACAATCTGATCGTTGTGTACGATCCCACAATCTGATCATTGTGTACAATCGTAACGATCGTTGTGTTAGGCAGGGTTTGATCTGCAATCTGTCACGCAAAGCAGCAGTATGTGAAATCTCGATTCTCAAATTTCTGCAATCTGTCCCTCAGAGCAACAGTAGTAGTAATCTCAGGATGCAGGATCAGATGTTAAAATGTCTGCAATCCGTCCCTCACAAAAACGCTGGCAGCTTCCTCTCCCTACACTATTCAGAGTCTCAGAGAGCATGTGACTGCAGCATCAAGTGACTCCAGCTTATATAGAGGCTGGGTCACATGATGCACTGGCCAATCACAGCCATGCCATTAGTAGGCATGGCTGTGATGGCTTCTAAGGGCAAACCAGTGAAACGCTTGTTGATTGGCTGCCCTGCAGCTATTCAACATGTGTGATCAACTACCAGAACCCAGAACCCGAACATTTTTTGAAACGTCCATGTTCGGGTCCGGGTCCTGGACACCCCAAAGTTCGGTACGGACCCTAACGTTACAGTCCGGGTTCGCTCAACACTATTCTGCCCCTTACTGCTAATCCTTCCCAGCCCCCCATTCTATACATTCTGTGGTTTAACTGTTCCTTTCTCTCCCTCCATTCTGTCCCCCACTGCCATCTTGTCCCAGTCACTTTTCTCTGTACATCATGCTGTTCACCTTCACCTTTCCCTCATACCGCTCTGCCCCACACAGCTGTCTCTCCTCAGTCTCATTGTTCTGTATAGTTTATTTTTTCATCTGCTTTCTCCATTCCCCCCACTGTCTTCTCCGGCGATTGTACTTGGCTCTTTCTCATTTCCCTCCCAGTGCTGAGCCATCTCCCTAATCTCCATATCCTCCCACACTCTTCTAACCACTGTCACATCTCTGCAGCCTTTCATATAGTGTGAAAACACTTATTTTACATAATTTTCAGTGTGAATAATTTCTAGTTTGGGCTTACAGCCTATACGCAGACATTTCAATGCATATTCTATATATGTAAACTTTTGTTTTCTTTTTTTTTCACTTTTGGGCAATTTTTTTGAGACAAATAAACCAGGCATTGGTTTCACAATGGTTGAGAACCACTGCCTTAGAGAGTATGATAGTGAGCACCTTTGGGGGACAGGTAGTAATGTGAGTGGTTCTATAATCTTTAGTGTGGTCTGTAATATTTCAGCACTATATAAATAATCTAAAACTCAAAAACATCTTTTTTGTGTGTCCCATTAAAGAAATGGTATGCTTTTGGTTCAGACTTCTGTTTAATTTACAGTCCAGTATAGTGTCAAAAAGGACAATCATAGAACATTAGATTGTAGAGCTCCACGTACCTAGCCCAACTTTATTTGATAGTTTGTTAATTATAAAAGGTTTACTGGAGCAGAGGTTTACTGATTACATAAATGACCATGGCTGAAATCCACAGAAGACAACCACCAGCCACAAACTAGGCTTAGTCCATTCATCTCTACAACTGGCCACAAAAGTTTAATATCTTCTGCAAGTGGTGTTGAAAGGCCCAACTGCAAGTACTGTACTTGGACACCCCTCTGATGCTCGTCATTGGTCTTCTATGTACTGTATGTTCCTATTGCTGTTGAGCCACCTGGTTAAATGCAGTCGTTAATATTTTCAACAGCTTTTTGTCCTCCATCCATTTTTTTTTCTGCTAACACTGACTTTGCTATTATCACTGGCCTCAATGACCCAGCCCCTATCCACAACCCTTAGAGAGTTGTAGGGTATAATCTAATGCTGATGGGTTCAAGTGATCAGCAGTAAACAGGAAGACTCTTTTTCATCCTCACCACTGTACCCCTGAAAGTCTCTACCTCTTCTAACCCTTGTTAGGAGTAAAATCTGCCTCTACAGTGTATGACTACCCTAAGCCATAAAGCAGAGGTGTCCAGGCAATCTGAAAATAAATTCTGACTCCATCATCTCTCATATCCCTTACTGCCCACCAGCATTCATTATACCCAGCTAGTATTACAGTTCTCCCCTTGACAATGACTTCCATTCAGCATCTGCGGAAACACTTTTTTCCACAATCAGCATCTCAATTTTGGTATTGTTAGATAGGCATCTAGAAGCCAAGGATTGCAACATGGGTCTCCTGCCTTCTCCAGGTCCTGCATCTGTTGTGTGATCTTCAGCCCTTCTTTCTACACCCTTCTTGAATGATTCTATATTATCTCCAAAATGTCTGTATTCTATTAAACTACACAAGCAGGCTTTCTTAATCTTTTACATGTTTCTCACTAAAAGCTTTGAATAAACCACTCACTAAGAATAAATGCTGTTATAGAACGAACAAGCACTATTAATAAAAGCTTGTTTTGTTCTTCTAAATGTTGATGATTTATTTCTTAATTTACATGTTTTATGTCATTTAGGATTTCATTTATTCTCCTTAACAATAACAGCATTTTACATCTCTGAAAGTCCCC
>BLSH010158756.1:3318962-3338967 GCA_018402905.1 Glandirana rugosa | reverse complement strand
TTGCAATGTGATCTGCATTGCAATACATTCATTTAGACCCTGCATGTCTCCTTAAAGAAAACCTGTCACCTGCAAATCATCACATAGTGGACATCACATAACATCCCCCCCATAAAACTTTGAGGCCCCCCACCCCCACATATATGCACATATGAACGAAAACACAAACATGGGGAGCGCCTACGCGAGAAAACATTGATTGCAATACACATGTTACATATGCATGCATGCTGGAGTGAGAGCAATAAATGTTCCACAAGACCTCCTCCGTAACACTAAACGGGTGACCTATAGGGGGCTTTTGAAGCGTCGCCTATATAAAATATATTATAGTGAATAGAGTTGAGCGAACCCGAACTGTAAAGTTCGGGTCCATACCGAACTTTTGGGTGTCCAGGACCCGGACCCGAACCCGGACTTTTTTTAATTGGTAATTAATTGGTAGTTTAATAAAAGTTTTGAAAATTGCTGTAAAAAAGTCCTCGAAAGTCCTAGAGGTCTGCAAAAGGAAGGAAAATGGGGGTAAGGGTCGGACAAGTGCCCTACAAAGAAATGGGGATAGGGAAATAACTTAAAATAATTAAAAAAAAAAATCACATAAAAAAATCAAAAATGGAGGTGGATGTGGACTTCAAACTGTGTGAGAAAAGTATAAATTAGCCGGGAGAAGCCATATCACTGTTCTAAGAACAGTAATATGGCTTCTCCCGGCTAATTTATACTTTTCTCACACAGTTTTAAGATGATTGTAGATTCTACAATCATCTTCAAACTGTGTGTGAAAAGTATACATTAGCCGGTAGAAGCCATATCACTGTTCTACAATCATCTTCAAACTGTGTGAGAAAAGTATAAATTAGCCGGGAGAAGCCATATCACTGTTCTTAGAAGTTATTTCCCTATCCCCATTTCTTTGTAGGGCACTTGTCCGACACTTACCCCCATTTTCCTTCCTTTTGCAGACCTCTAGGACTTTCCAGGGCTTTGTTACAGCCATTTTTCTGCCTAAAAGTTTGGGTCCCCATTGATTTCAATGGGATTCGGGGTCCGGGTCAAAGTTCGGGTCCTGTCCGGACCCAAACCCGGACTTTGTCCCAAAGTTCGGCTGAACCAGCAGAACCCGAACTTCCAGAGGTTCGATCAACTCTAATAGTGAAGTTTGTTGCCATTTCACGGGCACACACAAAGTTTAGATTTGACATGTTGGGTATCTATTTACTTGGTGCAACCTCGTCTTTTATTTTTTTCCAAAAATGTAGGTAGTTCATTGCGTTAGTTTGCCCTTAAATTCACTTTAGTTTGTCTTTTACTGAAATTTTGCATTTCCTAGAACTTTGCAGTAATATCGAGTGACTTAACTACTTCACCCCCGGAAGGATTTCTCATGTTAGGACCAGAGCACTTTTTGCAATTCGGCACTACGTCGCTTTAGCTGACAATTGCTCGGTCGTGCAACGTTGTACCCAAACAAAATTTGCGTCCTTTTTTTCCCACAAATAGAGCTTTGTTTTGGTGGTATTTGGTCACCTCAGCGTCATTTATGATCGCCGCTATAAACAAAAAAAGAGCGGTAATATTGCAAAAAAAAACAATATTTCTTACTTTTTGCAAAAATACAAATCTAAAAAAAATATATAAAAAAACTAATTTATTCATCGGTTTTGGCCGATTTATATTCTTCCTCATATTTGTGGTAAAAAAAAATCACAATTGGCGATTATTGACTGGTTTACGCAAAAGTTGCCGTGTTTACAAACCATGAGAATTAATTTCTGCCGTTTTTACATTTTTTTTTTTTACTAGTAATGGTGACGATCTGCGATTTTTATCAGGACTTTGATATTGGGACGGACATGTTTGACACTTTTTTGGGACCAATGACATTTATACAGCGATCAGAAATTTAAAGTCCACTGATTACTGTATAAATGTCATTGGCAGTGAAGGGGTTAACCTACAGGGGAGATCTAGGGGTTAACTGTGTTCCCTAGGCGTGTTCTAACTGTGAGGGGGCTGGACTGCCAGGGACATAAGAGATCTAACTGATCCCAGTGACAGGAATCAGTAGATCTCTTACATGCCGCCTGTCAGAACGGGGAACCGCCGTGTTTACTTCGGCAGTTCCGCCCAAGCCAAGGGCAAACTCATGCAGAGTGCGGCGCGCTCTCACCCCTAGCTGCTCGTCCCCGAATCACCGCTTATTTACGGCAGTTCCCGGAATGCAGCCACATTGCCGCAGTAAAAAGGCAGTGCACGGTCGGGAACCGGTTAAAGTGGAAGTAAACCTGAAAAGAAACATTTTTACTGACACTTCTACCTTGTATAGGAGAGGATATCATGTCATCTGTGCCCAGTCTTGCCACAAAGAGTTAATCTAGCTCTGAGTAATCCCCTTATCTTAATTTAGTAAGAGAAAGACCAACTAAGGGAGAAATAGGAGATGTTTCATCCACATGTTGTGTGAGTGACAGATCATTTCCTTATCTCCTGCATGGAGCAGAGAAAGCTTCACACCCCCCCCCCTTACTTTCTCCTCCAGCTCTCCCAGGATTGGCTAGTCCACACCTCAGCATGATTAAGCATGCTGAAGTCATGTGGTGTCTTTCCTGAATTTTGACTAGATGTTTCTCAAGACTCAGGAATAGCAAAGTGTGAAAGTGTAGAGGTGAGTGGGGAGTCTTGTGACATCACAACTCCACCCACCGAGCTCCAGCAAAGTGAGCCACCCATTGATTCCAGTGTTTTGCAAGGCGGCTACTGCTGAAGGGGTGACATTTGCAAGGTAGGGATACATGCAGGAGGCCTGCATGTATATATAAATTAATACTGTGCCATTCGTTTATACTGGATGAGTGGTGGGTTTACATCCACTTTAAGAACTGCCACTATTTTATTCTCTAGGGTGTCTGCTTTCAGAAAAGATATAATGTTTTAGGGTTTTATGTAATCTTCTGGCCTAAAATGATTTTTTTTTAAACAGTGGCATAGCTAGACTTTCTTTCACTCAGACTCAGTTCGGCATCAGAATCCCACCTTACCTCAGTCCCTCCCCCCCCTTATATCAATGTCCCACCTTAAAATATTATTATGCAGCACTAATCCAATGTAATTAGATACAGTCCATATAATAGATGATAAAGAAGAGCAGATGAAATGCCCGCGCCAGCTTCAGGGTGAAGATAGAAACAAACCACACCACAGTGTTTCCAGCAAGTCTCCTTACCAGATGAGTTGGACCCTTATATTATAGAGAGGTCAGTAAGTCATGTAACACAGAGCTATCTTCCTCCACGACATCAAATAATGCCCCACCTTACATTAGTATCCCTCTTTATATCCATGTCCTTCCTTACATCAGTGTCCCCCCTTACATTAATGCCCCACCTTACTTCTAAGCCCCCTTACATCTATCCCCCACCCCTTTATGTTAGTGTTCTCTCTTCCTTCAGAGCCCCATCCCCTATATCAGTGCCTCTCTTTATATTGTTGTCCCCTCTTACATGTCCTGTGCAACCTGTTGGCAGGTCCACTCATTGGCCCATTAGGGCAGATTGATGCATGTGTTAGGGGCATTGTTGTGGAAGCAGAAGCTGAGTTAGAAGGTAGCTGCTGACTTCTTAGTCAGTTAACTTTAACCACTTCCCTCTGGGAGGGCGTACATGGATGTCCTCCCATTTCAGTGGATATACCGGGTTGATGCCTGCACACACAGGCATCAAACCGGTATCATGCTTTTCAGCCGGCAAATCCTTGCACTGTAAGAACAATCATAGCGGCAGTTCAGCTGCTTAATTGTTCTTACAGACGGTAGGGGGGATGTTCCCCCCCTCCTGCCCCCCTCCTGTGCGAGGGCGAGCCGGAGAAGGAATCCACCGGCGCTGGAAGTTGACCATAGAGATTTCAGAGGAACAGATGGTCAACAGTCATCTCTATATCTCTCGGAGGCCCAGGCAGTTGTAAACACTGCTATGTACTCGACTGGAAGGCCGAGATCGTCCTGTATTTTTTTTTTTTTTTTGATCTCAGGCTTTCCTACCTTGAGGAGAGATGCGGGTCTTATTGACCCCAGATCTCTCCATAAAGAGGACCTGTCATGCACTATTCCTGTTACAAGGGATGTTTACATTCCTTGTAATAGGAATAAAGGCAATAAAAAAAGATTAAAAGGAAAGCGTAAAAATAAAAAAATGAAAATAATATAAACAATAAAAAAAAATAAAGTAAAGCGCCCGCCCCCGTGAGTTTGCACGCAGAAGCAAATGCATAAATACGTTGCAGAGTTCAATCCACACATGTGAGGTTCCACGAGTGTGCGCACTTTTCAAGTATGACATGTTAGGTATCTATTTACTCGGAGTAATAATGTTTGGGGGTTCTGAGTCAATTTCTAGCAAAAAAATGATGATTTTTACTTGTAAGAGTGAAGTGCTAGAATTGGAAGTAGTTAAACATGGTTCCCAGGCTTCCCCTGAACAAATGTACTAAAAAAATAATGATATTAAAATTCATTAAAGATATGATCCAGTACCTGTGTTGAGTAGAAATAGCTGGCCCCACCACCAGCTGAAGCATTAACTAGCTTGAATCTCCAATTAGAACAAAAGAAAGCATTACCATTATTCTTTATGAGCCAGACCCTTTCTTTGTCACAGTGCATGCACTTGTTTCACCTTTGCTAAATACAGGTACTGGGTTATATTTAGTCTTTTGCTGCAGAGGCTGGGAAATGTGGGGGAATGTAGAGTTTTTACATAAATGCGCACTTATCCTTTAAAGCAGATCTGGAGGTGCATCCATCTCAAATAGAGGATTTTAAATAGTGACATATAACAATAGATATGCATTCAGATACAGCTAACATACAATAGATAATTTATTCTAAGAATACCTTGGCATTCTTTGAATTTTTATTTGTAGCTTCTTCTCTGCTAGGTTTAGATACCTTGGCATAGAAATTGTACGTATTTATCTTTTGTGATGTTCATAGGCGTGTTCAGCTAACCAGCCCTATGTTAGTGGAAGCGGCACAGTAAAAGGGTCAGTGGAGATCATCTCAGTGTAATCTGGCCCTGTTTAGGGAGACAATGGCTATGATTGCATAGGTTCCACAAAAAAGTGTAAATGTCTATTTAAAGCTGGTTCTTACAGCATGTCTATATAAAGCAGGTTTAAACTCTAATTGGATGACATTTAACTTTTTAAAGTACTGTATATCATCAGTAATTGGCATTTTTGCAATTACTCAGTCCTGCTTTTTTCCTCAAGCCTTTTTTAGCCACTTCCTGTCTGCCTGCACCCTCTCCAGTACTGACTGCGCATCTTTGCTTTGGATCTGCTTGCTCATAGTGACAATGCAATTTGTGTCAACCTGGCAAGCATCTCTATCTGGCATGTATGTGACTGGGTGGCAATGCAGGAACAAACCTGGGAGTCGGTTGTCACCCTGTACCAGGAAGTACCCTTGTGGGAGGATTACCAGGTATCATTTTAATACTGTACTTTTATAAAAAATAAAAAAAATAGTTTTTGAAATGACAACAAAGCCTAATTCCAGTGTTGGAACCATGTTTCATATAACACGCATAATGAAACATAAAACTGCAGCGCAAAAAAGTTCACACAAAAAAGTCCATGCAAAGACAATCTTGAGCGGGGTCCTGTATGTTCAGCAAAGAGCCCACCACCAGAGGCACCACCACACCAATCTCCTTACCAGATGCCAATGACCCCCTATTACGGAGGGTCAGAAAACGCCTTGGTATAATACACTCCAGCAAGGGACTTTATCTCAGATATTCGGATAAAAGGACTCCACATCAGCACATTCCCCAAAGAGATCCAGGCTCGTCCATGTAAAGAACATAAGCATACAATAGTGCAGATGGTACAACACGAGCTTTAATAGTAGACTAAAAACAAGTGGTTACTCACATTTTAGAGATAAAAAGACAGCGTGTAGAGGCACAACTCAAAATCACTGTCCCTGGATACACCGCATGGATGGTCCGGCGTCCAGGGAGAAAGATGGCGTCCGCGGTTCAGATCCTCCGGTCACGTGCAGAACGAGCGTCTCCTGGCATCCACCCTACGCGTTTCGTCATCCAATGACGTCATCGGGGGTGTTTTTTTCTTTATTTATATAACACGCATAGCATGAAACATGGTACGTGGTAACATTACCCAGCCCCCTTTTCACAACTGTGCGCCTACCTCCCCATTTGCCTAAATCATAGGGTGCTTCTCTCATGGGATGCAGAAATCTGTGAATGTAGAGACTAGGCTGGATCTCAATGGAGCACTTGTAATCTATTGTTTATTTCCTCCTGCCCTGTAACTGTAGGTTCGTACCTTGGTAGACAACGGGGGTATAGGGAAGAGCCAGCAGGAGCCTTTGCATTGCAACCACCATCCACTGATAGGGGTTGAAGTTCTCTGCAGGCTCCAATGCATAAATGACTTTTTTTTCTTATAAATGTTTGTGCATTTATTCATTTTTTGCAAAAGCTGAAATTTGCCTTTAACATGTTGAGATTTTAGTTAACGGATTTACATTAATAGAACAGCTACACAAATTAAGCCATTGTATAACGCCTTTGAGATATACAAGCTAATGTACATTTTGTCATTGACGAAGATTTAATCAACAGTCACTTGAAGCCCTTTGAATGTTCCAATAAAAATAACTTACGTTGAATATTAGCAGCTCATGCCTCCCACTTTCTATTACTCATAATCCCATCATGAATTTTCATTTCTAATAAAAACAGTAACAGCACACAGAAGCACTTAACAGATGGAGGCATGTCTCACTAGTTGCACATTTACAATCTCTGTTACAGCTAAAATAAGTCATGCTGTAAATGGTGAGCAATTATTTATAACAAAGAAGCAATTTTTATTTAAGTTGAAACCGATGTCTGTCTAGTAAACATAGCTATATACTGCATTATGGCTTATTCCAGATACACTAAATTACAACTGCAAATATGAACTCTAATGTACACTGTTCTATACCTGCATAGCTAAACTGAGCCCAGGCCGCAACTGGCATTAGCAAAAAGGGCTGGTTGATCTTTGGCAATATGGAGGTTCTCTTGGCTCAGTGTCTGTGTCCCATGCCTCCATAGAGCTACATGACATGCCACTTGGTTTCTCATTTGAGCAATGAGCACACCAAGCTACCAGACACAACCAGCCTGGACCATGACCCTGTCTTTCCATACTGATCCAAATTTGATGTCCTGATTGATGTAACTACTTTTCTACTTCTGGCTTGGCCTTGTCTTTCCATCTGTCTCCTGGCATTAGCCAGAAGGGCTGGTTGGACTGTGGCAGTATGGAAGTCCTCTTAGCTCAGTGTCTCTTTGTCCTTTCTAAAATGATTACCGCATGTTTTTTTTTTTTTTATAGTGTATATGTTGCTGAACAAATATAGCTATAATAGAATTTACACTCTAGAAACTCCATTTGTCTATAGTCGTTAAATAAACCTACTCCAACCCACATGGGTTATACTTTTTTTTTTAGTTTTGTTTTTCAGTCTTTTCTTACCCTTCATTCTGAATTAGCATAATCACCCGTTCAGCGAATCCAGCGTTGTCTTGCTGCAATCCACCACTGGTTTCCACACCGCCATCTTTCTCTCTGACATCATTGGTAGCCAGCTGTTTTTTGGGTTCTTGCCTGCGACAAACCCTCCCTTATTATATCCAAATTTTTTAAAAAAATGCTTTGCCTTTAATACTACATTAAGGGGGAACTTTACCTAACCTATCCTATATAAAATGTCTAATCTAACACTAGCAAAAACTTACCAGACCATAGAATCTAGCTTTGTCTTCCTTGCATGAGACATTCCCCTTCTGCACTGCTATCTTTATAGTCATATAACGTCACCCCAGAACATGAGCCACACCGCCCCACCATCATTTGATGGTGGGCGGGCGGCAAGTCGTTAAACTCCCCTCTATGTTATCCTATGTGTCCATGCACACATGGATGTTTATTGACGTTTATCAGCAGTTTATTAGGCTGTTGTCAGAATGCCCTAAAATCGCGTTCAAGAGTCATTTTTCTGACCACAATAACGTTGAAAGCTTAAAACGCACATAAATGCCTGAAAACGCTCAAAAACACGGCACACCAGCATTTTTTGGACATTTTTGATCCATTGAAAAAGAAAACATTTAAAAACGTTGACATTCAAAAACGCGAATGCATTAACAATGATAAAAGCAAAAAAACTCACTACAAAGTTACTGACGTTTTTAGAATGCTTTTTTAATGTCCTGTGTGCATGAGGTCTAAATTAATTCCGCCGCATGTGAAGACACGCCTTCACATGGAAGGCAGCGGATGACTGGATACGTCATCCATTCCTAGACAAAGACTTCCAAAGTGAAAGTGGATCTACACTGCATCTGAGCACCACAAACCAAAATTGCTATTACATTTATTTTTGATATTCAAAGAAAACGTACCAATCCATCCATGTCACCATGCTTTTGTTTGCTGGGAAATCCCTTTGAAAAACACCCTGTAGCATTTCTGGCAGTGGTGATCTTAAGTAAGGGCAGATGATTAATGTAGCATTTATTTCCTGGAATTCATCTGTCCTTAGCTCAGCATGCAAGCAGGAGGACACGCTTAGCTGAACAAAAAACCCTCCCCCAGACTTCTGGGATGTATGACACCATTAGCCTAGGCATATAAACCAGGAGTAATTGAAAAAAATGTAAAAAAAAAAACATTTAAACAAGTAAATATGACATACTTTCCCATCTATTTACTAATGCTAGCAGCATTACGAGTAAAAATAGTCAATGTTGATTAAGAGAGTGAAGTTCCAATTTAAAGCAGAGTTCCACCCTGTTAAAAGTCAGCACCTACCAAAAGGGGAGCTGCTGACTTTTAACAATCGGCCACTCACCTGTCCCTCGTTCCAGCGATGCGGCCACCCGAGGGCTCGCTCGTCTCCCCCTCCCCTCGGCGGCGCCGGCATCACAAGTGTGGGCACCCGGCTTTGGCTTCAAAGCCGGGCGCTCACTGCGCATGCATGAGTCGCGCTGCAGCTTGTGAATGGCTCGGCTTATCTTCTGGGACCTGTGACATGTCCCAGAAGATTGCCGAGAGGGGGGGGTGAACTTCCTTCCGGCTCCTCGGCGCCAGGAGAGGAAGTGGACCGTGGACCCTGGTCCACGGTCCCCCCCCCCCCAAAAAAAATTACATGCCAATTATGGCATGTCAGGGGGTCACCTTGTCTTAAAGTGGAAGTTCCACTTTTGGGTGGAACTCCGCTTTAAGGTGCTAATAATCATGTATTTACAGTTTATATGTTTGCTGCAATTGTGTAAGTGGTGAATTGTGTACATTGGTGAAAGTCTGATTTAAATATTCTTTTACATTCTTACCTACCTTTTTTATGTTTCATATGCAGTAAAAATAATAACTTGGTCTGTAACAGCAACAAAAGCTTCACAGTGATGTCAGACTTCCATTGTGGATTGTTGATGCTGCTGTACATTTCAGAGGTGAATCAGCAATGAACCTACTGCAAAGCAGGAGACAATGTACTGTAGATGTAGTTTATAGGGATGTCAAGGTCCAAAATGTATATTGTATAAAATAGTATAATTGTCAGAGTATTCACTTTCAATGCCCAATCGCGTGCAAAGAACTTGAAATAAATAGGGATTTTCTTTTTAAATCAATGTATAACTGAAGTGCTGATGAAAATACCATCTTTCAGAAAGTCATTGACCATAATTTATCAAACTTCAAGTAGTACTTATGAAATCTTAAAACATGCTAAAGTGGCCTCTAAGTCAATATTATAGTATCATTGACAATTATATAAAGTGCAATTGTAGCTTAACTAATCACCTCTTACAGAACAAGTACAGGTTGTATAGCTGGCTTGAATTTCGGTCACTTGCTGTGTTGGCCATAATTTGAACCATGGGTGGCCCGTCAGTAGTACCTGACTCAACAAAAGTACATTTTTTGATCAACATTTGTTGAAGGAGCGGAGTGGAAAATGTTTAGCCAAACAGTGACGCATCCAAACAAATGGGGTCATAGATTGGTACATTGACAGATGCAGGTGCCAACTATCAGAATACAATATCTAGCAGGGGATGTTCCTCCATTCATGTCGTTTTAGGGCAGATGGAGGGTTTTTTCTTGTTCAGTTTGCAGAGAAATCTGAAGGTGTATGGCTGGCTTAACAACTTATAACTACACTATAAACTGAATAAAAGAGAACTGGTACTGACATTATGGCATTTGTTTGAAAAGGCACTACGGGGGGCTCTGATGGTGCTCTTAGTAGGGTGATTGTGTATATAGATGTATGCTCCAGCACTGTATGCTGTTTCTTTAATTAAGGTTACTGATACATTTTAAGTATCAAAACATGTATAGGAATGTATAGGAATGAGGAAAGGAGAGACACTGCCCAGTTCTTCAAGTAATAAAAGTTTTTGTGTATTTTGGAAGTATGTCTAGTTCAGCCTACCCTAGTCTTGCTTGTCTCCATACACATTACAATAACCTTAGGTAGTGAAAGAGGCCGGTAACAAGTTTTACCACCATATAATTTCCATTGCCATGGCACCAAACTGGACCACAACCTCACAATAGCCAAATGTAAAAGGGCCAAAGCCTATGGGTAATTTATCCTAAAAAACAACTGTTAAATGATCATAAGTAAGAAAAACACACTGAAAATGCTTTACCTACTGCCAGCCATCAGATGCTTGTACCTACCTAAATGTTTTGCATTTATGTAAGATATGCATCGGTGTGTATCAGTTGACTGTGGGTGTAGGTGCCCAAGATTCTGTTTCCTATTTGGTTTGTGCCATTTTGTAAGACAGACCTGAAACTATGTATATCAGAATATTGTCTAATGAATGCACTTAGCTTGTGTTTAACTACTTGCTTGCCTAACATTTACCCAACTTGCCCTGGTCATTGGAACCTTTACCATCTCACTTGACATTAGCCTGGACCATGACCCCATTTTCCTGCTGCTAATTCAAATTTGATACTCTGGTCGGTGTAATTATTTTTCTACTTCTTGCTTGTCTTTGTCTTTCCATCTGTCTCCTCATATGGGTTTGTTGCCTTGACTCTTGGACTCCACTTTTATAGAGCTACACCACATGGCACGTGGTTACTAAGTTGTTGGGGAACAGTCACACCAAACAGCCAAACACAACCATCCTGGGCCATGACCCTGTCTTCCTATTGCTGATTCAGATTTGATTGGTATAAGTATTTTTTTACTTCTGGTTTGCCCTTGTTTTTCCATCTGTCTCCTGATAAAGGTATAGTGCCTTGGCTCTCCGAATCCAAAGTAACTTTTATAGAGCTATGCAACATCCCAGTTTGTTTCTCAGTTGGGGAACGGTCACACCAACCAACCACAGATAACCATCCATATTCCCATTGCACACGTTCCTGGAAAAAGCTCTAAGATACTGAGTGCTGCAGCAACCACCAGCTGGAGACTGGATCTTACATGACACAGTCTAGATAATTGCCAGCACACCACGGATCTTCAAGTTGAGTCCAAACAGCTTTATTGAAGTATGATCACATCACAAACAAGAGAGTGCAATGTTTCAGAGTCATGCAGGACCCCTTTAATCACATGTCTGACGAATGGGTCTTGCGTGACTCTGAAACGTTGCACTCTCTTGTTTGTGATGTGATCATACTTCAATAAAGCTGTTTGGACTCAACTTGAAGATCCGTGGTGTGCTGGCAAATATCTACACCAACCAACCAAACACAACTTGTCTAAACCATAACATTGTCTTCTCACTGCTAATTTGGATTTGATACTCTGATTGGTGTAAATACTTTTCTACTTCTGGCTTGTCATTGACTTTACGTCTGTCTCTTGATATGGTTTTGGTGCCTTGACTCTTGGACATCAAAATCACCACATGCCAGTTGGTTTCTCAGATGGGGAATAATCACACCATCCATACACAATAATCCAGTGCATAAGACCTGGGAGCACCCATTTACAATGAAGTAGTAAGCAGTCCATTAAGCTGGCCATACACTGGTAGATTTTTGAGAAAAAGTTATTGCAAAAAATCTTGCTAGTACATTTGATAATGCCAACAGAGACTTGATAAATGTCATTTGAAAGCACTTACATTTGTTGTTTGCTTTTAACATTTGATTTGGTGTGAAAGGAAATTACCACCGTTTCTGTTAGAAAATCGGGAAAAAATTATCCTGTTCCTTCAGATTGTCTAGTCAGTATGGTCAAAAATGAAAATCAACTGAACAAACATTCCAAAAAAGGAAAATTTTCATACAAAAATCTATTAGTGTATGACCAGTTATTCATCTGTTCACCTCCTTATTTTCCATATTGTTTTTTTATTATTATTTTACTGATTTTTTTAATTTTGAATGCAAAAATCTCCTTTACATTCCTTTTCTGTGCAATGTCTTGCATTGCCTGGAGTGGATATTTCATTTAGTATCCTCTGTGCGTACTCTGCAGCTGAGAATAAAGTTTTATTGGAAAATTTGGCACGGTGGGTAATGTCCAGCCTTTTGAATGGGTGCCGACAAGCTGCCTGCCAGTCCTCCTGTAATGAAAGATGAACAGAATGGGTTTCACACACATATCAATTCATCTGCAGAATCCCAGCCAGCAAAGATTTGAAGCATGACTGCAGCTGGAGAAAGCCTGATATTTGATTCATAGAGTTGGATTGTTTTTATTTATATTTTTGTGAAAGAGTTTTGTGATTAAACTGGAGGCATAAACTGAGCTGGGCTCATCCGGCTGTACCGGTAATTTCCCTCACATGCTTTACTAAAAGATCCCTTAGCTATGGCATGTTATAGATAGTTCAGAGGAGATTTTAAAGTGGATTTATGATGTATTGAGGACCATCCTGAAATACTAAATATATAAAGAGTAAAGAGGTGTAGACATTCCTATTGCACTCTTCTCCCACCAGTATTGGTCGGGTAGTATCAGCTGAAGGTGAGGGTCAAAGTTCAGACACATTAGCTATCTCTGCTGGATCGTTCATGCCTTAAATCCATTGGCATGTCATTAAAAAGTTTCTGCATGTGCAGTACACATGAGCCTCAAGGGGGGAGGGGCAAACTTTGCACTTACTGGGAAATTGATTTGATAGACGCTATTCAGAGCAATGCTGTCCTTTGAGCTGTAGCCAAAGCTGTCATTTGTGGCTGCAACTAAAAAAAAAGATCCACATATGCCATCTCTGCACCCTCTGTAGGGAGCGCATGCAGTGCCAACAATATGCTGATCAAGTGCACATGTAATACATGCTTAGCCCGCCCTAAGATCCAGACTTATTCCTCACCAGTTCCCACAAATGGTTCAGAATGTTAAAAACAGTTTATAAAACCTAGAAAACCAAGTAATATTATGCAGTCTAAGGGAATGAGGGACACAGGTGTTTATTGGGTGCAAATCAGTGGCCGGTGCTGGCTCTGATTGCATGTAACGGCTCACATGAGTGGTTACATGTGATCAATGATTCTGATCAAGCCTGGACTCAGATGGCTTGTATCTTCTAGTGTTGCTGGCAGTGTGTATGTACCCGTATCATAGAGTCTTGAGAAAGGGGACCCATGTTTATTATTACACACAGACCCATTGCATTAAGTAAACACTTAAACCCCTTCAGAGGAAACCACATGATCATTAGCTTGGCGTTAGGTCACATGGCTGACATCAGCAGTAAAATAGAGCAATGGTTTATTGAAGATAGGTGAGGGTTTTCCATTTATTATATTTTAAAGTGTTACTAAACCCAGGACCCTGTATTCACTATATCTGGTCTCCCACAGTATATAGAACATGGAAATGCAATCGTTTTAGTAAGGGCCCTTTCACACGGGCTTTCCGTTCAGGTCCTCCTGTACGTTTTTCATACGGACCTGAACGGATGCTCCAGGCAGCCCTATAGAGCGGCCGATGTCAGCGGAGACATGTCCACTGACATCCGCCACTCTCTGATCCGATCCTGTCCATGAAATATAGACGGATGGAAACCCTATTTTCCCTCCATCTGTAGAATCGGATCAGATCGGATGAAAACCGACAGGCGGTCCATTTTCCTCCAATCTCCATAGAGGAGAGCGGCGCTCTGACAGTTCCATGTCCCCTCAGTGAGGTGAGACAGGACTGTCATCCTTCGGCTCATCGGGGATTCAGCGGAGCGATCCCGCTGAGCAAAAATGGACCCTTTACACGGAAAGCCCGTGTGAAAGGGTCCTAAATATAAAATGCCGGATACCTTTTTTTCATCAGCAGTACTGTATGTAGCATTCTTGTAGGAGGAGTTTTCATTCTGCTCTGTCTTATCAGGCTGCAGGACCCCTGACCCTCTGTCTGGACAGTGCTAATTGGCCCTATGCTGATCATATTCACCCTCCCAAGAAAAAAAAAAAAACTTTCTAGCAATACACACCAAACTGAGCACGTGCAGCTTGTCCCTTGGCCTCTCTTCTATCAGGGGGTGATTTGGGGACTGTGGAAAAAGGGGAGGAACAGAGAAGACAGGATCAAACAGCCTTTTTACACAATGCAGAGGATTAACCCCTTAGGTTCCACAGTGAGTATAGCAAGTATGCTTCACTGCATATACAGACTGATTTTACTGTTGTGGGTTTAGTAACACTTTAAATAGAAAAAAACAGACATGTGTGTGTGTGTGTGTTTATAGAAGTTATAGCACACATGTACTATCTCTGACAACTGTGTATTTTTATCTACATATTGTATTTTTTTATATTTTGAGTTATTATTGCTTTCTTTACCTTAAAGTATTTTTGTGACTCTATTATTATATACCATATAGCAGTTTGTAGATTAGCCCCTATGTCAAAAAATTAAAAATAAAAGTGAATGCTGCACTTTAATTTTTACATTTACATGTAAATTCAGATATCTGAATGTTGAGTGCTGACAGCTTCCCTTGGCAGATTGGTATATCTTGAGCGCAGTGAATCCCTTCTTTCATTACGTCAAAAATTAAACCGCCTCAGATCTGGCACATCGGTTCCTACAGTAGACAAATATATTCACTTTATATAAATAATATGAATGTATGCTTTCTAAAGGATAGAATAAAATCACAATGGGATTGGGTACCTGAGCAGACGAGAATGGCATAGTTTCTGCATGTGGCATTTTGTTTATACGCCCTAAAGCTCCATTCACATCTACAGTAAGTGTTCTTTGTTAATGGCACACCAAACGAAGGCATCAAAATGCACAACAAAAGTGCCAAAACACGCAATTAAAAAACACACACAGCTCAATGCCCAATATGGTTCAGGAGCTTCTTTTAGCGCATTTGTCATGCAATGGGGAAGCCAATTCAAATAACTAGGCTGCCCTTTGCATGTAGTATGAAAACGCGCAAAAAGTGCGAATAAAATGTGTGTTCACCATAAATGCAATCTAATGCTTGTGAAGAAGGTGTTGCCACAAGGGGTGCTGTTAAGAGGCAAATTGCAGAGCCTATCGGCCTATAGCACCCTCCAATGGAGATATCTACCACTTAAAAAACAGGACATCCTGCACCCAGAAGACTGAGAGGTTGTGATGTTTGATGTATGTTGTTCACTTCTCCTTATCCCAGTCTGAGCTCTGCTCTACAGTAGACCTCACAAGGCTGATGCTAAGTCAAATTCACAGTGGCTTAGAGGTTAGCACTCCTGCTTTGTAGTACTTGGGTTGCAGGTCCAAATCCTCCTGGCCCTAAGCTTGCTTGGTTTCATCCCAGACTCCAAAGACCTGCTGGTAGGTTAGTTGGCCCTATTTTGTGCATAGAGTTATGGGCTATAGAGTCTGTAGAGTGGAAACTGCTTATGATATGAATATACAGTGTGTAAATTGCTACCACAGGCTTGCATTTACAAAATACATTACACGATCCATTAATTAATAAAGCGCTACATTCATTTATGCCTTTTATAACTGAAGTTCAGCTTTAAGGTGCCTTTATTCTATAAATGAGAATTGTTACAGTGATATGCCATAATGAATATCATTTTATAATAATGTGTATTAGTACAATGACATTTCAGATAAACACTCTTTTATCATAAAACAAATATGCATTTTCCTCCCATTTACCAGGAGTAATATGCCCCACGTCTGCCGCCACCCTCCTTTTCACATTTACCTCGATAAGCAATAACCACAACATTTTCAATTAAACTCTCATCACATATATATATAGTCCTGATGGACATCTAGTCATATGGATATAATTTTCAGTTAGGAAAAGTAATTTTATTTCCAGCTGAATAAGCACCCCACAGTAATAACAGTAGCGCGATAGCATTACTTAGCTCTCCTCCCGTCATGTACATGTAAAAGGTCACATTTCTAATAGTCTCAGATTCTGTAATAATCAATTGGATAAGCTCTGAAAAATAAACTACTTGAATCTATAAGGGGTTTATTATTGCCACGGTTTCACGGCACAACTGGGAGGACATTTTGCAGTCGTGTGGATTTCTAAAATCCCTAAAAAGTTATCAGCGCAATGAAGCTGCTGTTTTTTTCGACATCACTGTGAAATGGCTTTTTTTATGTTGGCCTTTAAAAAGTGCATTTTTTTTCTGTTTAATATTGTGGAGCATACTGCAAGTGTGGCAATGCCGTATTAAAGTTGTTCCCGTGTTACAGCCTAACTACAGCTTAAACGTGTTTTGGTTTGGAAAGAGTGGAAGGGTTTAAATAAAAATCAGGGTAGCCCCCCCCCTTAAGGGCCACATGTAACTGGGATCCCCCACCCTGCACAACCAGGCGCACTGAATTTTCACAGTTACTCTAGAGTCAGAGGACAGTCCGGTACTTTGGGTTTTTTCTGTTTTATTGAGGGATTAGAATTTGGATAGGGATCGGAAAATTATGGGATGACCACTTGGCTTCAGAACAACTTCCAGGACAACTCTTCCTACATACAGTCTATATAAACTCCTCTGCTTTCTCCAGCACTCACTTGCAGAACTCAACTGGCAGAATGTTAGAAAGATCTGACAAGAAACGTCAGATCAGAGGAAAAGCCTGTTATAGGCAGGAACCCGAGGCCCCTTAGATGTGTCCAGCATACATCCCTATGGCTACTGGTCCCAGCACCACCTCTTCAGATACTGCCAGCCCGTCTGGCTGCAGCTGCCTCTTTCACTAGCCCTCCTGGCTACTTCTCCACTGTCCTCCAGACTGACACTCTCTCCACAGTCCTCCTAAACTGAACACTGACCAGCCCACCCGGCTGACTCTCAGGAGATCTCCCAGACATGATGATCTGCTCCCGCTGACTTCTCTCCTTGCTCCCATTCCTCCAAGAAGGTGTTCCTCCATGTGTTGTGGGGGATCCTTCCAGCACACGAGTTCCAAGCCCAAGGTCAACCCCCCTCAGACTAGGGAGCACCCTGCAAGGGCCTCCTACATCCTCCTCAGCACTCCATCTCCATCTTGACACCCAACTGCCCCGGCTGGCATGACTCATGTCTATTTATGAGGTTAGATGCCCCCTGCCAGCCCATATTGCTGGGGATTGGTCAGGCCCCTCATAAATATGCATGACAGCCCCTCCTAGCTTCCACCCACTACATCTAGAGCCTTCTCCAAGGTTCCAGAAAACAGGGGAAGGCACCAAAAGAGCTGTCAGATGAGTCATCCAGCCTCCCTGAGTCACTCAACCTTGATCCAGATTGAGGCCAGGCCTGACTATCAGTCAAGCCAATTTACCTACACTAACAACTAACATGTGTGCATCCCCTGCTGACCCTTGATGTGACAGGACACAGCGGGAGTTTGTCAGCAGATTTCAGCCCAATGATTTGGACTGTAACCTGCTGACTAGCTGTGGTCAATCACACACACAGAACTCTGTACACAGACAGTGATCTGTTTGTATCTTTTTCAACTCTGAGTTCAGGGAGAAAAAGCATACAGATCTGTTGTTAAAAGCAGCACACATTACACAGATTACACTTGTTAGACACACAAATAATCCCTTGATTGCTCCTTAATGTTAACCCCTTCCCACCAGTGCCACTAGTACAGTGTACAGTAGTATCACTGATTACTGTAGTATTGTCACTAGCCATGTTAGTTTCAGTCAGCTAGTGTTCCTCCCAGCCAGGGTCTGTTAGCACTAGATTGTCCACCACACTATCACACTCACACTATAGATCACTGATCACCCCCATTAATAGTATAATGTCTGTATGGATCAGTATCTTGATCATGATCAGAACTATACTAGTGTTCCCAATAGTATAGTGTTCCCAAAAATGCAGTTTGTTTTTCACCAAAGACATGCTGCAGAATACGTTTTGGCCTAAATTTATGAAGAAATTTGATCTTATTGGATATGTTTTATAAGAGAGAGTAGAAAATATTGTTTTTTCAAAAATTTTGGTCTTTGGTTTATATAATAGGAAATAGAAAAAAACAGTGGTGATCAAATACCACCAAAGGAAAGCTCTGTTTGTGTGAAAAAAATACAGTATCTTACAAAAGTGACAATATCACAGAGCTTGAGGATGCCACACAGATGCTCAAAAAGGTTTATGTGTGTAGACATGCTTGGCCAGTCCATCACCTTTACCGTCAGCTTCTTTAGCACGGCAGTGGTCGTCTTGAAGGTGTGTTTGGGGTTGTTATCATGTTGGAATACTGCCCTGCGACCCAGTCTCCAAAGGGAGGGGATCATGCTCTGCTTCAGTATGTCACAGTACATGTTGGTATTCATGGTTCCCTCAATGAACTGTAGATCCCCAATGCCGGCAGCACTCATGCAGCTCCAGACCATGACACTCCCACCACCATGCTTGACTGTAGGCAAGACACACTTGTCTTTGTACTCCTCACCTGGTTGCCATGACACACGCTTGACACCATCTGAACCAAATAAGTTTATCTTGGTCTCATCAGACAACAGGACATGGTTCCAGTAATCCATGTCCTTAGTCTGCTTGTCTTCAGCAAACATCTTTAGAAGAGGCTTCCTTCTGGGACAACAGCCATGCAGACCAATTTGATGCAGTGTGCGACGTATGGTCTGAGCACTGACAGGCTGACCTCCCATCCCTTCAGCCTCTGCAGCAATGCTGGCAGCACTCATACGTCTATTTCCCAAAGACAACCTCTGGATATGATGCTGAGCATGTGCACTCAACTGCTTTGGTCGACCATGGCGAGCCCTGTTCTGAGTGGAACCCGTCCTGTTAAACTACTGTATGGTCTTGGCCACCATGCTGCAGCTCAGTTTCAGGGTCCTGGCCCTCTTTTTATAGCCTAGGTCATCTTTATGTAGAGCAACAATTCTTTTTTCAGATCCTCAGAGAGTTCTTTGCCATGAGGTGCCATGTTGAACTCACAGTGACCAGTATGAGAGAATGAGAACGATAACACCAAATTTAACACACCTGCTCCCCATTCATACCCGAGACCTTGTAACACTAACAAGTCACATGACAGCGGGGAGAGAAAATGGCTAATTCGGCCCAATTTGGACATTTTCATTTAACCAGTTCCCTACCGACGCATAGTAAAATGACGTCGGCAGGGACTGGCTGTCGATCCGGGAGGACGTCATATGACGTCCTCCGCTTCTCACCGCTACTGCGGGCCCCCAGGGGCCCGCACAGCGGCGATCGCGGATCGCTCGTCTGCCGGGGGGTTGTGTCCCCCCCAGATCGGGGTAAAGAGCCAATAAAATTGGCTCTTTACCCCGTGACCGGCTGTGTCCAATCACAGCCGGTCACAAACGAGCCTCACATGCACGCCGCTCGTGCGCGCCCCTGGGGGCGCGCAGCGCGGCGATCGGAGCTGAGGCTTGTCCCTCGGACAAAGCCCAGCTCCGATCTGTGTAAAGAGCCAATAGATTTGGCTCTTTACCACATGACCGGCTGTGTCAATCACAGCCGGTCATGTGATGTAAACAAACCGCGGTAACGAGCTGTT
>BLSH010158756.1:3282923-3317127 GCA_018402905.1 Glandirana rugosa | reverse complement strand
ACAAGTCATCACTCACATGTCGAACATATTGTCACATTTAAACGACAGGGGAGTTTTATTGAGTTGTGTGTCGGTAATTACAGATTTGGCGACCGTTGTTTTCACTCATGTGGGAATTGGTGAACTTATGGCCTGCAAATATGGGGGAAGGACGGGTCTGGTTAAAAGTCGAAAGTCGCGAGAGTGTGAAACTTAGAGTTAATGAGAGAGTACGATGTGACGTGGGTTTGTTTTAAACATAGTAAAAAAAGTGTGTTTATCTCGAAAGAAAACCACCATAAATTCTTGGAGACCCAAAAAATAAAAACGCTGTATTAACTTTTTTCACGCTTTCTTTCACACAGACCAAATAATATACACTTATTTGGGTTATTTTTTACCAAAGATAGGTAGCAGTATAGGTTTTGGCCAAAATTTATGAACAAAAATTACTTATTTGCAAAAAAAAGTTTTTTTTTCAAAATTTTCGCACTTTTTTCAATTATGTCGCAAAAATAAAAAACCCAGAGGTTCTTAAATACCACCAAAAGAAAGCTCTATTTGTGTGAAAAAAATGATACAAATTTTGTTTGGGTGCAGTGTAGCATGAGAGAGTAATTGAGATTCAAAGTGTGAGAGCGCTGAAAGCTGAAAATTGGTCTGGGCAGGAAGGGGGTATAAACGTCCGGTATTCAAGTGGTTAAGGGTGTACTCACTTTTGTTGCCAGCGGTTTAGACATTAATGGCTGTGTGTTGAGTTATTTTGAGGGGACAGCAAATTTACACTGTTATACAAGCTGTACACTCACTACTGAACATTGTAGCAAAGGGTCATTTCTTCAGTGTTGTCACATGAAAAGATATAATAAAATATTTACAGAAATGTGAGGGGTGTGCTCACTTTTGTGAGATACTGTATATATATATAAATCTAATTTGGGTACAGTGTTGCTTGGCCAAGCAATTGCCAGTTAAAGTAGCACAGTGCTGAATAGCAAAAAATGCCCTGGTCATGAAGGGGAGAAAAACTTCCGGAGGTCAAGTGGTTAAAGGAGATGTCTAAATTAAAAGCATCTTTTGTATTGTTTGTAAAAGATCAGCGAGACTTTGATAACTGAAGTCTTTTGTTAGGTTATGTTACTTGTTCGAGTATTCCCTAGAAGAGTGTGTCTTACAAATGAAGCAACTAGAAAAAAAGTTTTGTCTCTTGTGTGTTCTGTGATCAAGCATAATCATGGAAAAAAGACATAAAACAGGGGAAATGATTTGTAAAAATTGCAAGGCATGGAAGGCATAGGTTATCCCCATAACAAACAAACAGATTCCTGTGCTGGAATAAATGAAACATGCCTGTCTTATAATATCAGATATCATACCAGCTGCTAAATACACAATTGATAGATGCATCGAATTCGGGAAAGGATTACTCCTGCAAGACAGCAACAATATTCATAAAATTAAACAAAACATATTAATTTCCAGAAAAGAAACTGACTGTGAAAAACAAGAGTGCCCTCTTAAATTAGTGATTCATTGAAAAGTGCTCTCTTTCTTGGTGGTCATTATAGACGTGACCCTGTACACTGGATGCCAGCGGAAAATTGCCCCTTTACACTGCTGGTCAGTGTAAATTGGATGCCATTGGAAAACTGCCCCCTTACATTGCTGGTCAGTGTAAATTGGATGCCATTGGAAAACTGCCCCTTTACATTGCTGGTCAGTGTAAATTGGATGCCATTGGAAAACTGCCCCCTTACATTGGTGGTTAGTGTAAATTGGATGCCATTGGAAAATTGCCCTTTTACATTGCTGGTCAGTGTAAATTGGATGCCATTGGAAAACTGCCCCTTTACATTGCTGGTCAGTGTAAATTGGATGCCGTTGGAAAACTGCCCCCTTACATTGGTGGTTAGTGTAAATTGGATGCCATTGGAAAATTGCCCTTTTACATTGCTGGTCAGTGTAAATTGGATGCCATTGGAAAAATGCCCCTTTACATTGCTGGTCAGTGTAAATTATATGCCATTGGAAAACTGCCCCCTTACATTGCTGGTCAGTGTAAATTGGATGCCATTGGAAAACTGCCCCCTTACATTGCTGGTCAGTGTAAATTGGATGCCATTGGAAAACTGCCCCTTTACATTGCTGGTCAGTGTAAATTGGATGCCATTGGAAAACTGCCCGCTTACATTGCTGGTCAGTGTAAATTGGATGCCATTGGAAAACTGCCCCTTTAAATTGCTGGTCAGTGTAAATTGGATGCCATTGGAAAACTGCCCCCTTACATTGCTGGTCAGTGTAAATTGGATGCCATTGGAAAACTGCCCCCTTACATTGCTGGTCAGTGTAGATTGGAGATTTAAGATCCAGCCCTGCTCACAGCTATTGGAACCCCTAGCAACATCTGGGAGAATCCTAGGATTCCACTGAAACCTTGCTTGAGAAGGTTGCCTAAGGTTAAAGTAGCAAAAATGTTTTATTGAGCTTAAAGTGTTACTAAACCCAGAACCTGCATTCACTATATTGGGTCACCCACAGTACACAGAACATGGCAATGCAATTATTTTAGTAAATATAAATGGATAAATACCTTTTCTGATCATCAGCAGTATATAGCAGCCTTGTGACTTGTATCAGTTCCTAGTAAAGCTTGTAGGAGGAGTTTTCATTCTGGCCTGATCCTCTGTCTGGACAGTGCTGATCACATGCACTCTCCCAAGAAAAAAAAAACTCTCTAGCAATACACACCAAACTGAGCATGTGCAACCACTCCCCAGGCTCTGCATATATTAGGTTATTTTTTGGAGGCAGTGAAAGAAGAGTAGGGTCAGAGAGACAGGATCAAACAGTCTTTTTACACAATGCAGAGGATTAACCCCTTACGTTCCACAGTGAGTGTAACAAGCATGCTTTACTGCATATACAGACTGATTTTACTGTCATGGGTTTAGTAACACTTTAACTGGAATAAATAGCATTTTTCATATGTTACTGGAGCACAGTTTTAATCAGCCTAAATGTTTTCAAACTTTTTTATATAATTAATTCAACTATGGCCAGTAGTTATCCTAGTGGGAATTCTAGATGTGGTATGGTAGGTTGCAGGTAACCAAGGCAAGATTTGGGAAACCCCACTATTAGCAAAGCGTTAACCTCACGAAATATCTGATTAACAGTTTCTATAAATAATTCTTGGAAAGGGTTCTGTGATTGTGCTGATCTTCAATGCCACGGATTGATTACCGTTTAATTTAGCTCACTGCAGTTAATGACATTCTTATTATTGAAATTATTTGGATTGTTTTCTCCAAACAGCAATAGTAAACCGCTTGTGCAGCATAACCATGGAGAATTATTGATATGTTTAGAAAATAACACATTAAAATGCCTGTGGGATGTTAACTGTTAAAGGACAGATCCCAAATAATCTTCTGCAGACCAGTTAAATGCATTGCAAGCATTTAATAAAAGTCTTTGCATATCTCTATCTGGTTTGGTTCTGTTGGTACGTAGACAGCCTATTCTGCTAACTTCCTAGGTAAAACACCTACTGTGCAGCACTCCCCACCCTACTTACCTGGGCCCAATCTCAATCCAGCCATGTGCAGAAGAGCAGAGGTTCTCTCGGCTCTCTTCCTCCTCATTGGCTCAGAGACAACAGCAGCAGCCATTGACACCTGCTGCTGTCAATCACAGCCATTGAGGAGAGACCAAGAGCAGAGCCAAGCCACCCTCTGTGTGCCAATGGAGCCAGCACACACAATTGCCCCCAGAACAAGCGGCTTGGCTGAGAGGAGAAGCCGCTGGCGGGGGAGGAGGATCAGGGCTCCCCTATGCAAAACCTGTTTTGTGTTTTGTCACATGTATGAAATGTTTGTTACTTTCATTTAAAAAAATTAAGCATTTACCATTATTTTAACCACTTGACCTGCAGAATATTTACCCCCCCCATGACCAGGCCATATTTTGCGTTATTTTCACTGACAATTGCACGGCCGTACAACACTGTACCTAAACATAAAAAGTGTATGTCCTTTTTTCCCACAAATAGAGCTTTCTTTTGGTGGTATTTGATCACCTCTGCGTTTTTTATTTTTTGTGCTATAAACAAAAAAAGACCGACAATTTTGAAAAAAAAAAACAATATTTTTTACTTTCTGCTATAAAACATACCCAATTTTAAAAAATAAAAATAAATGTAGGCCAATATGTATTCTGTTACATATTTTTGGTAAAAAAAAATCCTAATAAGCGTATAGTAATTGGTTTGTGAAAAAGTTGTAATGTCTACAAACTATGGGATATTATTTATTTATTTATTTTTTATTATTATTTTTTTACTAGTAATAGCGGCGATCAGCGACTTATAGCAAGACTGCGATAGTGTGGCGGACAGTCGGGACACTAACTAAAGCCTCGTACACACGGTTAGACGGTCGAATGACCGAACGGACCAAATCGTATGTTGGCTGTTGTATCTAGCATACTGACATGCACTTCATGATCGTACGATAAAGCTGAACGTAGTGTCGTGTTATGAACGTATAAAGAGAAAGTTCAGGTGCATGTAATTTGTGTCTGGCCGTTCCTGACTTCTGAGCATGTTTTGGACAATACAACTTGTTGGACCAACTTCTCCATACACACGATACAACGGTCGTATGACCGCTTGTTGGTACTACCAAAGTTTTCTAGTTTGCTCATACAACTCCTGTTGTATGACCGTCTTACATAGGCTGTTCTAATTGCGCGTACTAATGGTTGATTTAGCATACAACTGTCGTTCGTACGACCTGTTGTATACGATCGTCGACCCGTGGGTACGAGGCATAACACTTTTGATATTTTTTGGGGGACCAGTGACACCAATACAGTGACCAGTGCTGAATGTCACTGGCTAATGACACTGGCTGGGAAGGGGTTAAATGTGTGCCTTACTGTATCGGAGCGATATCTGGCACTCCTTGATGAGCTTATATTTGCATAAGCAATAACTTGGTGGCACATAACAGTTCGTTTTTCTCTCTCTCTTCTTTGTCCTTTTTTCTTTCTTTATCTTTTGTTATTCTGACTTTTTACTTTCTTTCTGGCTTCTATTTTTGTTTTTTGGGGGGGTTTTTTGCTGTTGTGCTTTTTTTTGTGGGTTTTTTTTTTCCCTAAAAAAATAAAAATAAAAAAATAGTTGGGGCTCTGCAATGTAAGCCCACAAGCGACATACATTCATTATTGGTACTATATAGAATATTTCTGAGTAGTAGGTCATTTTTTTTCTCCATGTTGAAAAAGAACAGAGCTGAGAAGACATAGTAGGTAAATGCAATAACTTTTCTATTTGATGCAGTATCTCACAAAAGTGAGTACACCCCTCACTGTAGTCAGTGTAGTCAGAAGTTTCTGATGTGTAATGCATAAGGGCATCCTGAGAATCTGTGGATTTACTATGCATTAGGGTATTTGAAAATTCATGGCTCTGTATTTTAGTCTGTCGCTTTAAATAAAGAATTAAAAAATAAAAAAGTGTGCCTCACGAGAGCCTTACTACTGTGGGGGAGGTGCTTGTACCAGGAGAAGGCATTGATCGGTGCCCTTGCTTAGCAGAGACACAGGATCCATGTCTTCTGCGGTGACAGAACGGCGATTTGCCTTGTTTACATAGACAGACCGCCGTTCTGCCTGTGTACTGAAGCATCGGCGGGTGCCGGCGGACATTGAGTCCACCGTACCTGCGCGCGCCCCAGACTTACTAGGTACATGATCCTGCGCAGGAGAGCTGTCTTGCCACTATATATATATATATATATATATTTATTATACAATTGACAGTTAATCATCATAACATATAGTGCTGGCGGCTGTCAAATAAGAATTGGTTGTTGTCGTTTACTATGTGCATCCCCATAGCTCTTTATACAGCAAGTTTGCGCCATGACCTGTTTAATTGTTCACCTTCAATGTGAGCATTGAACGTTTACCCCTGATAGAAATATGAGCAGTGAAAAATGGGAGACGTGACGTTTCCCCTAATCCTGTATTCAGCGGAACAAACCAGAACAATAGCTAAAGAATCCGCCATTGAAAGGCACTTTGAATGAAGGAAGCAAAGAGTTAACAGCAGAAGAAGACAATACCCACTGTGACCAGCAGGTCCCTGTGCAATCATCAGTGGAACTAGCTATTATAGCCAATTTGATAGCTAGAAAATGAACTCATTAGTGGTCTTTTATCAGTGGAAAAAAAGTCTATTAAATCCGGATGTGTGAAGAAGCTGGATTCAAACTCATTTCCATCCCACTTGTGACCTGAACAAATCACAGAAATGCTACTCAAGGCACATGGGTCAGGCTTGACTGAAAAAAAGACAAATTCACCACATGACACCGACATCGGGCTATTGTTTTTTTATTTATTTTATTTGCATTTTAGTCAAGAAGCGCATACAACTGATTTTTGGTTTAAAGCGGTAATATATCCAAAAACAAAAAATGTAATATATTGCAGCTTACCAATCCTTAAATACAAGGGCTGTATTAGCTTCTTTTTTTTTTTTTTTTTTTTTTAGACTTTGTTTCCTCTATTTTTCAGCTGTTGATCCAGCCAGTAACACACTTTCTGTCTTAGGCTGGATTCACACCTATGCATTTTTAGTGCATTTTGCAGATTTGCACTGCAGGACATACCATAGGAAACCATGTTAAATGGACTGCAGTGCAAATCTGCAAAATGCAAAAACACTAAAAATGCATAGGTGTGAATGCAGCCTTCATCTGCTTTTTCATCTAAAACTGCCCTCTCCTCAGATTGACAATGCTGCTGTCCAAAGGTGTCTTCACTGCTCCTCCATCCAGAGTGAAGACACCCTAAGGTTGGATTCACACCTATGCATTTTTAGTGCGTTTTGCATTTTGCAGATTTGCACTACAGAACGTGTTCCATAAGAAACCATGTTAAATGGACTGCAGTGCAAATCTGCAAAATGCAAAAAAGCACTAAAAATGCATAGGTGTGAATCCAACCTTAGGGTGTCTTCACTCTGGATGGAGGAGCAATGAAGACACCTTTGGACAGCAGCATTGTCAATCTGGGGAGAGGGTAGTTTTAGATGAAAAAGCAGATGAAGGCTGGATTCACACCTATGCATTTTTAGTGTTTTTGCATTTTGCAGAATTGCACTGCAGTCCATTTAACATGGTTTCCTATGGAACATGTATGTCCTGCAGTGCAAATCTGCAAAATGCACTAAAAATGCATAGGTGTGAATCCGGCCTAAAAGAGGAGGTAAAGTGCTGCCTTTTTTTCCCCCTGACCTCCAATGTAAAATCTTAATGTGCTAGTATGCATCACATGGTCTAATTCACCACTTACAACATCTTCCCCTGATGGTTAACACCAGGAGATTGTTCGCTTGATTTTGCCTTGGGTGTTCCATGTGAATAGCAGCCTATGAGTACCATACCATGTTGTGGCACCCCTGTTTTGTCCTTTGTGAATATTAAAATTTCAGTAAGTATAAATTGAGGCTAGTTAGCTCTTAATTGGATAATTGATTTCCAAGCATAGTCTTTGATGGTCAAAATATGTATATAGTTTTTTTTATATATTTTTTAGCTTGGTCTGTCTATGTCCCCTGTGGTTGCAAAAAAAAACAAGGCTTTTATATTGTTTTAGGTTTGGTAACATTTAGTAAGATCAGCTGCTGAACCAAATGGCTAGCCAGACAAATAATCCTACAATGAATGGGTGGCAGTAGGCAGTACACTTAATATTGCATGGAGGGGGAACGTCCTGGTCAGTTACATTGGTGTGTATGCATTAGTGGGGAGATTTGTAAGTAATCTGCTTAAACGTCAATTTAATAATACATATTCTTAAAATGTAATAAAATAAAATTAAAATGTAATTATTAAATCTTAAACATTGTGCTATCAATTGATGAAATAAAACACATTGAAAGAGATAAAAAGATAAAAAGCATAAAAAGATGTATTGCTTAGTTAAAGCCTAGCTGAAGCCTTATAGATATTTAAACAGATAGATTGTACTAACAACTTGTGGTCCTAGGATGACAACTCTTTAAGATATAGTACAGTGAGTGTGTGTTGTCACCTGAGTTCAGGAATTCTGTTACTTACAGAATTACTAGGTGAAAATATAAGAAAAAAAAAAACCCCGCTAAAGCAGTCACCACATCTAAAGATGTGAAATATGAAATGTTTTTCTTGGGTATAGGTATGTCTTACACAGTTGGAAGAGCTTCTCTCCTATATTGAAATTGTTTAGTCTGCTTTCCCTGCACACTATGAGGTTCTCACAGGGTGCATCGGTGGCAGCAAGTCAGATAGGCCTCACTTCATTTCCTGGCTGGAGGATGTCCACCAACTAACCCTTCATTCCCAGCCTGAATGTCCCTGGCCCACCCCTTTTACTTATTGGATTGCTGCTCTTTCAATGGAGAATCAACAGGTTAGCATTACCAAGGGTAGTCTTTAAACAACAAACAGTACTTGGGAAAGCCCACTGCTCCAGACTCACATCCGCCTATTAAAGAATTGTGATATTTGCATACTGTAAATCCCCCCAAGATCCAGTCCACTGCATGCATCAGGGTTGAGGGCTCTAGAGAGGAGTACTCAAGCTGGATGCTATGGTGGTTTCAGCAATCTATAAATTAACCCTGAAGACCACCTTCACCTGACATAATCTGCCTGCATTGCATGGATGACATCACTGGGTCTAAAATGGAAGATTTAATAAAAATGGAAACATTGGCATGTTGATGAGACGGGAAGAAGGAACCATGGTCAGCAAATTGTAAGCAGATTAAAATTCAGCTTTAATATATTGCATATACACATACTTTAATGAATTTGTAAGAAGGTGTTAGATTTACATTAACATCAGTGTGATAAATGAGACACTTTCTGTTAAACTGGGAAGAGAGAAAAACCACAAGACAGTAATGTATGTATGGCAGCGTGACCCCGTATCCAAAACCATTACTTACAGATCATTTCCAGTTCCAAAGGTCAAAGTCATGTCAAACTATGAAGCCACTTAGCTTGGTAAAGGTACTTCATGGGGTTTGGCCTCAGCCTTTTTACTGGTAATCTAACATCATTGACTTTGAAACCTCAAAACGGTTTGAAAATCATACTGTATGTAATTTAGTTAGTAACCTTGTGTTACCATATCAGAAATATACAAAAGTACAAATGAGCGTACAAAAAAAGGGCACATAGAACACAATAACAGTGGTATCTCACATACATAGAAATAAAAGAAAGAGAATCCACCTGTTTTTTTTAACGTAAGAAAAATAGGGCTTTGATCCATTCCAAAAAAAGGATGTTGATGGAAGTGGATGTAAATGGATGATCATCCATTTACATCAGTTTTTTCATAGAGATGCATTGATGTTCGTTTTTCTTCCGTCAATGGATGGATGAAAAACAGACAAAAGGTCCGCATGTGTGATAGGGGCCTAAGTGTAAAGGCGGACATAGATGGTTTGAATCTTGGCTGGTTCAGCAGGGACAGGCAAAGATTCAAACCATCTATGGGCAAACTGATTGTACCCAAGTTGGTTGATTGATCAACTTGGGTACAATCATCATGTAGGATTTTTACATACGATTATTGCCAGCATCTATAGCCGCTAGCAGTAATCACTGTGTTTTCCTGACAGAGACAGCTTCCCCACTGGGAGAATGCCGACTTTGTTGATGAAGGGAATCAAATTATTTTTTTAGAAAATCGAATCATCTATGGTCTTCGTGACTTATTACGAATGAAGTTCTTTCTGGAATTGATCCTGAAGATGACCAAAAGGGTATGAATAGCCTGAAGGATTTCCACACCTAAGCCTAAGTTGGCCAGTTGGGGAGGCATCATGGTCACGTCACTGGCCTTTCTGGTAGTGTACAGCACTAGCTTAGTAGAACTCTAGAGCTGTTGTCAATCATTGAGCTTGCAGGAGGAGCAGTGGAGTGGCTTGTGCTAAAGAGCTTTGCTGATGCCTCCCACTGCAGCTCATGTCACATTTGGCAAGAACACTCTGCAACATATCACATTCTAAGAACGCACACATGACTATGGCTCCAGGAAGACTCTATATGGCAGCAAAGCCTTCCTTAAAGTCCGGTATTCATTGCTAAGTGGTTTAATAGGTGATTTGGATGGAAATAAAGCCTGTACAGAAAAACAACACATCAGAGATGGATATATATAAGGTATACTGTTTAGCAAAAAAGTGATAATGACACTTTAAACTTCCTCTTGTAACATGAACCTTTTATGTTACCCAGCACAAGTTCAGGTTATAGTCCAGTATCTGTACATGGTATGATTTTGACAAATTTTGCTTGGAAATGCCTTACAGTGAAAATTCTACTTCATGTTCTCACACTCCATTGCTCTGTGCTGGCAGAGCTGAGTAAGAGCCACGCCCCTCAGCACAAGTGATCTCACACCCTGCACAACTTCTGTAACAGGAGGTAGGGCTGTAAAAATGGAGGTTATTAATCTACCTGGCTGCATATCTATTCTGTCACCTAAGTGTAAACAGGATGTATTCAGGATGAAGCATTTTTTAAGATATTTTACAGGTGTTCTACATCTGTCTTTGCACACATATCAAACGTCAGGTGCTTGTTTCCTGGGCTGGGTAAGGGAACAAAAGCAGTTCTATAGGAGGATGGGAGTTTGTTAGGCATACAAATCAAGAGTTTCCATTAAAGTCTAAAGTCTGAAGGACAAAAATGCCTGACTACGCTAAAAAAAAAGTTCATGTACTTTTTTGAGCCTAGGGGGGAGAGTAAGGGTTGACCGATATAGTTTTTTCAGGGACAATACCAATACTGATTTTTTTGGCTGCCTTTCAGGCCCATAGCCGATATCAGGCGCCTATATTCTTTAGATTTAAAGTTTTTATTTTTACACTGTCCTTTTAATTTTTTTTATCACTTTTATTGCTGTTACAAGAAATGTAAACATCCCTTGTGACAGTAATAAGCAGTGACAGGTACTTTTTATGGAGGAATCTGGGGTCTATAAGATCCCAAACCCCTCCTCTGCACTTGAAAGTATTCAGAACGCCAAGATCAGCGTTTTTGAATACTTTCTTTTTTTTAAAACTGGCGCCTTTAGGATGCCAGTAATCTGGAAGTGATGTCATGGCATTGCTTCCGGGTTACTAGATCCGAGACCCAAACAAAGCCAATTTCCGGCTTTGTTCAGGTGTCTGGTCAGCCGGCAGATGTTCGGGCTGATGGCTTGGGTCTCCCGGTGGGAGCAGCGGAAGGCGTCCCCTCCCGCTGTTTCTAATAACAGCAGAGTGGCTGCTTAGCCGCATCGGTTGTTATTACAAGAAAGCAGACCATCCGCTCTAAAGAACAGTACCGGGGTGTGATGCCTGCAGCTGCATGCATCAACCCAGTACAACCCCTTGAAGCAATATTGGTAATATCGGTAAGTTTGTGACCAATACCCATTCTTCAAAAGAGTAAATATCGGCCACCAATAGTCGACCGCGCCTAGTGTAGAGTGTAGAGCAAGGTGTGTACAGGGACAATTACAAAGAATGGGATTCTGCATGTTGCGTAGAGTCAAGCAAAGGGAAAAAATGTGAATGGGCGCTCACTAGATTTTCATCTTGTAGATAACATGGAAAGTGCTGATATTTTATTATCCTTAGCTTTGTCTTATTAAATTCCTCTAGTATTTTAAGGCATGGTTTATTTCTTCCTTGACAAGTAAAAATATATATTTTATTTTATTAGACATTAAGAGGACCCTCAGATGATTTTCCACGCACCATGGTAGGATGGATTTTAATTTGTGCTAGGGTCCTCGGTTTCGGTTATACCTTGGTTTCTGTTTTCATATGATTTCTATACCAAAATAAATATCCACAAACAACATTTTATCTAAAATAACACACATCTGAGAAATACTTCCATGCTGGTAGCACTGCCTTGTAAAATTTAGTTCACATATGCATTTTATAGGAATGGAATGTGGTCACCTAGCCCTTTCAGTAGGAAGCTGTCATTTTGAATTCCTGTATGCAGTGTACTTTAGATGCCACCAGCAATACGGAATAGCCTCGCAGCTAAGCCAGTCCAGCATGATTAAAGCAAACCAGTCTTTTTTGAAATGTCAACCATTATTACATAAAAATGTACAAAACATAAAGCATAGCTGCCTTCCTCAATTCTTGGATGGGTTTATCTATTTTTTAGGATTGTAGAGTGTTTACATATTTGCTTCTCTTGTTGTGTGCTTGAACGGAATGATTCTTACTGCTTTGGGTAAAATGTAAAAAAGCTGAGATTATTGTGTATTGTAAAGTGGGCCTTTTTAATTAACAATGAACAGTAAAGCACTTGTATGCAGGGAATTTAAAGAGCTTCTTTGAAATAAAGATAAACTTCTTTCCACTATTATTAATAGGGTTGCTGTTTTGTGTTTGGGAAAAGCTAAATGTGTCCAGAACATCACAGATTTGGCTTTTAAAAAGCTACAACTGATCATGTCTGTTTTTTGAAGACAGTGAATGCTAAAAGCTGCATAGCTTGCATAATTATATGCACACAGCGTGGCTGAGCCATTCTGTGTGGGACTATGGACATGCACAGTGCGGCTCAGGATCAAGCCCACATTAGTGCCCCCATAGCAAGCAGCTGCTATGGTGGAACTTGGAGGGGGGATGAGCCAGGAGCGCTGGCAGAGGACCCCAGAAGGGGAAGATCAGGGCTGCTCTGTGTAAGGTAAGTATAATATGTTTGTTATAGAAAATAAATAAATATGTTTACAATCACTTGAGATACTTCACATTTCAAGCCGCTAGAGTGGCCAGGGTGCGGGGACTGAGTCTTGCGGGTACGCATGGGAATGGTGTTCCTGCACTTTTTTCACAGCAGGAATGCCGTTCCTATTAGCAGCCGTGTTCTGCAGGACTATGAGCTGTGGCAGGCAGTGTGGGTGTGCGGCAAGGGCAGGGCATCCGTGCCAACCGGGTCACACATTGGGGGTGTGTCATCCCAGCATGCCCGTCCTCCCCTCCCTCGGTCCTCCTTCTCTTTCAGCAGCCACTGTAACAAAGTCCGACCCCCCCAGACTCCAGTGATAGGCGGAACAATGCTGGCGTGTATTATAGGAGGCGGGACCTTGTTGCAGTGGCCGCTGGAAGAGAAGGAGGACCGAGGGAAGGGGAGGACGGATGCGCTGGGGTGACACCCCCCAACGTGGTACTGGTAAGGCTGCATTTCTGGGGACACTGGTAAGGCTGAATTTTTGGGGACACTTGTAAGGCTGCATTTCTGGGGACACTTGTAAGGCTTCATTTATTTCTGGGGACACTGGTAAGGCTGCATTTCTGGGAACACTGGCAAGGCTGCATTGCTGGGGACACTGGTAAAGCTGCATTGCTGGGGACGCTGGTAAAGCTGCATTGCTGGGTAGTGGTGAGGCTGCATTGCTGGGCACTGGTGAGGCTGCTGGGCACTGGTCAGGCTGCATCACTGGGGACACTGGTAAGGCTGCATTGCTGGGAACACTGGTAAGGCTGCATTACTGGGGGCACCGAACAGGCTGCATTGCTGGGCACTGGTAAGGCCGCATTGCTGGGCACTCGTGAGGCCGCATTGCCAGTGGTAAGGCCACATTGCTGGGCACTGGTCACATCCTGGGGCGGGGCATCACATCACAGCCCCACCCCAGGATGTGACATCATGAGGGTGGGGCTTATGATGACGTCATCGTGTGGCCCCCACCCCATGCCAATATAAGGCAACCGCGCAGCACGGACCCGGCATTCGAGTGGAAGAGAGCAACGAGTCAACATCTACAGAAGAAGGAGAAGAAGAAGAAGCAGCAGCAGCGGTGGGAGAAGCTAGCCGGGGAGACAGCAGCAAAAGAGCCGAAGACCCCGCAGAAGACCCCTCAGAAGACAGAAGACCCCGCAAAAGAGCCGAAGAGAGGGGAGAAGATGCCAGAGCGCATTTAATAAAATATTTTAAAAAGCTCTGTAGTGTTTTTTTTGTACACTTTTTTCCCCCAGGTAAATGGGTAGGGGTACGATGTACCCCATACTCATTTACATAGGGTGAGGGGCCCAGCATCTGGGGGCCCCCTTATTAAAGGGGGCTTCCAGATTCCGACAAGCCCCCTCCCGCAGACCCCGACAACCAACGGCAAGGGTTGTCAGGAAGAGGCTCTTGTCCTCATCAACATGGGGACAAGGTGCTTTGAGGAACCATTGATTTTGAATAGAACGCCTGACGAGGCTTAACGCTGGGTATACAACGTTAAGCAACATTATTGAGCGTTTTGCCGGCTCGGCGTCAAAAACGCCATGACGCTGCAGCTTCAGAACGCACTGGTCCCGCGTTCTAGCTACAGCTCACTAACGCCGACGCCCTCTACTGCTCAAAAACGTCAACATTTTAGAGGGCCATTGAATAACATGGAGAGCAGCAAAAAAAGCCCAAAAACGTGGCATTACAAAATGCCCGTGTATATGAGGCTTTAGGGGTGAAAATTCTCTCTGTATGCCTTGATACCTGGTTCACACTTATTTGATTACAGATGCAATCTGAGTCAAACAGAAAGGACATTAGAAATCACATTATTCTCTATGGTGCCCACTCACATCAATGCAGCACATTTTAGGAAAAGGATCCTAATCTACTTTGATGTGACTGCAGCATGGTTTTGGCCCCATAGACCTCAATATAAATAGACCAAAAACATGTTTCTGATTCATGTTTACAGGTTGTTAAGGCACCTTAACAACCGGCATCCAGTCTCCTTCCCCTTCCAAAAAATGCAGTAGTATCAAAAACACATAAAAAATGCAACCAAGTCACACTAAATAATCACAATAGGTAAAAATAGGTCACAGCTGCACTAGTGTGAACCTAGCCTTAAAGTACAACTAAAGACAACATACATATTTTAGTAAATCCTCATATAAAGACCTGAAAGTTACACATGGTAATAAACATAATAACTGATGATCATTTCCTATCATATACTGCAATTCTGGTCTCAAATCCCCTCCAGCAGTCCTCCTTTGGTGTATACAAGTAATGATGATGGGAGGAGCTAAGCAGAACTCAGATGTAATTTCCTGTCAGTGAAATAGCTTGTCTGTCTCTCAGTCCTCCTGCCTTCTATGATGCTCGGTCTATTTTACATAACACACACCCATCTGCCAATCAATAGCTGGGTGTGTGCTATGTAAAACAGCCACAAGTCATTACAGACAAGCTAGGTCTAGAATCTAAAGCAGTGGGTGGGCAAAGGAGAAACATAGGTGGGAGTGGGTGGGGCTTCACAGGCCAGTCATGGGTGGAGCCTAATCAGGATTCTGTGTAGAATGAAATCCCTCAGCTTTCCATGTGTTACAAAAGCCCCTCCCCCACTGATGTCAGGACGTTTTTTGCAGAGAGATAGACGCAAATGGGAACAACATGTGTTCAACACAGGCAATTTGAAAACCAGGAAGTAAAGTTGTCACTTCACTAAAGGAAGTGCACATGACAGCAGGGGACAAGGTAGAGATCTCAACATCCTTACTGCTTTTTGTGAAACAATCAGTGACAGGTTTAACAGACTGTATAGGTGCATAACATATTGATTTCTTCATTTTGACCATAGTTCTACTTTAAAATAAGTGGAAAATAAAATAACCGTTGAATAAATATACAGCCGTAAAAAGGCTTGTTCGTTCCAAAAGGACAATATGAATAACAATTCCAGAACTTTTTTTGAGCTTCAGGCATTTGGCTTCAGGTGACTTGTAATGGAGATGTGAAATTCTCCAAATAGAATAATTTATTTTTCTCCTCTCAGGTTCTGCCAAATTCATAGACAAATCATTAAAGTGGTAGTCCATGCTAAAATGAAAATCCTTGTATCTATAGAACCCCCCATTCTAATACTACCCTATCTAACCCTGTGAAGAAAAAAGCAGTATACATACCTTTTCTGAAGGCGATCTGACCCGATCTCCAGTAGTGGAAGCTCTGAAGAGGACACAGCCGACAACGGCTGTGAAATGAATGGGGAGTAACGCCACCCATAGACTTACTATGAGGCTTCCTTTGTCAAACGTGTCCTCTGCACCCCTCCACAGTGAAGCCGCAGATGACAGTTCAGCGTGGGATCGAGTTGGATTGCCTGCAGAAAATGTATGCATGCTGATTTTATCTTCACAGGGTAAGATAGGTTAGTGTTAGAATGTTGGTGTCTATACTGTAGATTCAGGGATTTTAGTTTTAGCAAGGACTTCAACTTTAAAGTGATATTAAAGTGTTAATAAACCCACAACAGTAAAATCAGTCTGCATATGCAACATAGCATGCTTGTTATACTCACTGTGGAACTTTAGGGGTTAATCCTCTGCATTGTGTAAAAAGGCTGTTTATCCTGTATGCATAGATCTTCCCCTCCCTGTACTGTCTATCTGGGGAAGGCCAGCTAACACAGGCAGGGTAGTCCTCCTGCACATGCTCAGATGTGTCTTTTATGCCGGAGAGAACATTTACATGTTCTCAGAGATAGCCAGGTCACATGATACTGATATCACACATGTGGGCGTGTATATAGGCTGTAGTTTAAATCTCCTCCTACCTGAAATATCAGCACTGGAGAAACTGTGCAGTTTATGACTGACCGTGGTATACAGAGCATCCAAAAAGGTATATAGTGACAGTATTTTATTGTAAAAAGAAGATTTATAAACTGTGGGCATGGGGGGGGGGATGAACTATTTTTATATTACTGGGTTTGGTAACACTTTAAAGTCTTTTTTTTGTTTAAAAATAACAGTGCCCCCAGCAGCTTGTTATGGAGGTACCCATAGGGGGGTGCTATGGGTGCATCCATTCAGACACAGAGACATGGCTCTGCCCTGCTCTTCTCTCTCCTCATTGGCTCACTGATTTGATTGACAGCAGCTAATAACGCCCGCTGAAGTGTCTCAGACAATCACGAGGGAGCAGCCGAGGCTCTCATGCAACATCGCTGGATCGAGATGGCACACAGGTAAGTATTAAGGGGGCTGAGGGCGGCTGCTGCATACAGGTTTTGAGAATGCATTAAGATAAAAAAAAAAAACCTTCTGCCTTTAAAACCACTTAAAAAAATTCCTCTGATTCATAATGTCTTTTTATTATATATTTATGCATTCTTGTTATTGTACTTTTTGCCCCATGTGATAATGTCAGTCCTGTTCTACCTGCTACAAGGTAATGTCCTATCCACAAGCTGCACAATCCTACTGCATATTACAGTGCTGTCTATGTATTACACTATAATTTGCATGAAAGATAATATACATATTCTGAGTTGCACTGAGTATGCAGAGATTTATTGAAACAGCTTTTCCCATGATAAGATCGGCACTATCTCCAGTTGTTACAGTCAGTATCAGCCTGCACAAAGACAGCCCCATGGAAATGTAAATCTTGTATCATTCTGCTGTGATATAAGGTTGGCAAAGTTAGCAGGAATGTATCAAGGATGTACAGTAATATCAAGCCTTCACAGTGCAAGAAACATATAAATCACCTGATGATAAACTGCCAGCAAAATATTAATATCTCACAGATAGGCGTAATAAATACACAGCTTGGGATACTCCCATATCAGAGCGAGCCTCGATAATGACTTTCATCCTGATGATCTACGCTTGTCAGGAATTCTTTATTTAGATATATGGCTTATTTGATGATACAGAATATAAAATCAGTGCTCTGTCTTCTGCCACCTCCTGAAATTGAACTATATGAATCTCAATAGATGACAATGAATTACATGCAGATTATTTATGGCAAACACTATATAGCTCCATGGCATGTGGAATAGAATATGGAGTTTTCTATGTATTGAACATCTCACCTTGCAGCTACAAAATTCTCATAAGAAAGGGAAAGGCTGCTCCAGGTGTATGGCCAGGTGATCCTAAGTGCTGGTTGAGTGTGGTGCACGCCCTGTCGTTGCCACAGAAAGTCGGTATAACAAAATGAGAAATGGCAGCACTCTCAACTCAATGCAATCATCTTTATTGAAGGAAGATATTAAAAGCAGATACAATCGTCAGGGCACAAGCTGGTAACGCGTTTCACACGATAATCGTGCTTCGTCACAACCACGAAGCACGATTATCGTGTGAAACGGGTTACCAGCTTGGGCCCTGCCAATTGTATCTGCTTTTAACATCTTCCTTCAATAAAGAAAATTGCATAGCGTTGAGAGTGCTGCCATTCCTCATTTTGTTATACAAAATTCTCATAGTTTAAGTTGTCTCTTAAGGCTGGGTTCACACTGATTCCGGATGCGGCTCACAGCAGGGGTCCGGTGCGTCCCTGTTCACCGTTTCAGGGACGAATCAGGGCTGAATTTTAGGGTAGAAAATGCTGGCAACTCAGATGCTTCTTCTGATAAATCTTTATTTGGCACTCACAGCAATGCTACATATGAAATGCTAACGTGTTTCGGCCGAAGCCTTCTTCATAGCATACAAGTTTGCAATAAAATCAATTTATATAGAAAAATATCTCTTCCTCTGAAAGAGGAGGCGGTACAATTTAATTAAAATCAATTAATAATAAAAATGTGTGGTTGGCCAAACCAGAAAGGAGGGGGAGGGAAAATGGAGGCGCAGATTGAAGACTCTAGGAAAAGTTAAGGGCTAAATTTTAGTCTGAATTCGGCCCTGAAACAGAGCCAAAGATGCAAAGGACACCTGTGCAAGCCACTCCGCAGCCGCCATGGAGATGTGTACACCGGCTCCATAGAGAGCCAGTCACAATCTCATGCTATGCGAATTGGATGCGGGGAAGACATACATAGAAGAAATGAGCCGGCACTTCTGGATATCGATAAATGCTTCAATTTATTCCATCATGATCATAGTAACATTCTGTGAAAGCTGACATGTTTCGCCTAACATAAGAGCCTTGTTCTTAGCACATTTAATTTGCACTAGTGTAAACCCAGCCTAAAAACAGTCATCGCTTCATGAATGCATGATTGTCAGAATGCATTTGCTGTTACATATGTTTTTCTAGTTAGTATAACTGCTAATGGGGAGAAATAAACAATACAGCATGATGGGGAGAGGTCCTGACAATTATACAATAGAGACAGTGGGGTTCAGTAGCTAAAGGAGCAGCGGCAGCTGGTCCATAAGGCGCGCAGGGGCACCGCCCTCCTAATCTCCATGCGTCGGCCCCTAATCTACATGCGGGTAGCCAGAAGCTATTTTCATAGCTTAGATTTCTATGAGTTTTTTTTTTCAAAGCAGATAATCAGAGTCTGAGGCTCTAATTAGCTTCAAAAAGGTTGGGCTCGGGATGCAGAGCACATTTACTATTGTCTACCTGCTTCTTCTCCTGGCCAATCAGGACAGGAGGAAGTGGGTGGTGGATCGTGTTCTACATCAAAGTGCCAACATTTTTTTTTAAAAATGGCATGGGGTCCCCTCCAAAATCCATACCAGACCCTTATCCGACCATGCAGCCCGGCAAGTTAGGAAAGAGAGGGGACGAGCGAGTGCTTCCCCCCTGAACCGTACCAGGCCACATACCCTCAACATGGGGGGGTGGGTGCTTTGAGGCAGGGGGGCTCTGTGCCTCCACAGACAAGGGCCTCTTCCCGACAACCCTGGCTGGTGGTTGTCGGGGTCTGCGGGTGGGGGCTTATCAGAATCCAGAAGCCCCCTTCCGGGCTTCTCCTTCTCCCGCTTCTTCCTCTGGTCTTCTCCTGCATCTTTCTCCGGTTTTCTCCTTCTCCAGCTTCTTCCAGTGGTCTTCTTCTTTCTCCTGTCTTCTTTGTCCTGTGTTCTTCTTCCTCCACCGCAGCTCCCGGCAACGACACTCCTCCGATGTTGCGTCTGCCACTGATCTGTCCATGCCAATGTCAAGCATTTCTTAGATGACTATGGGGCGTGGCCGTCGGATGATGGCAGCTGCAGGCATCGTTCAGATATCATCTTTTTGGGCCGACGATATCCCTGCACAATAACAACAATCACAGCAGCAGTTCAGCCGCTTGATCGTTCTTACAGGTGGCCGGAGAGGACGTCCTCCCCCTCCCTCTGATGCTACTACTGGAAGAACTACTACTACTAATATTGATTTTTCTCCTCCAGTGTTTTGGAGCTTCGAGCTTCAAGTTACAAAACGCTGAGGTGTGAATGGGGCCTGAGGCTCTACTCCGGGAACTGGAAAAAATCTATCCCTGTAGTGGGACTACCCTACACTGTAGTGATTAAATGTTCATTATGGCTAGTGATGCCAGAATAGGCCGTAATACCTATCTTATACCTCATTCCAGCTGGGTTCTTTCTGTACTTCTGCAATTGCATGCTTGCCCACACCATGTACAATACAGGGTAAATAGCCCTGCATTGTACATAATAACCAGCTACAGACCATACCTTCAGAGAAAGTGTAAGTAATTCCACCTGTCTCTCTACCCCTAGACATATTGAGCATTTAACCCTTGCAGTGGGGCATCTACAAGGGTAGATTTTTTCTAACTCCTGTATTTGACCATTAATAAACAATTCTATTTATGTGCAACCAGTGGCGGCCCTAATCCATGCACCCGGCCCCTAATCTACATGCCGGGCGCCGGACACATGTTTTTTTTTTTAAGCACATGATTAGAGCCTGAGGCTCTTATTGGTCTCAAAAAAGGGTGGGCTCAGGGTGCAGAACACTACGCCCTGAGCCCTCCCATTTGTGTGACAATAGCAAATTAATATTTGCTATTGTCTTCCTGATTCTCCTCCTGGCCAATCTTGAAACGGGTCTTAAGACCCGATTGGCCAAGAGGAGAGGGACCGTATTGGCCGCCAAGGAGGAAGCCGCTGAGGAAGAGGAGATGCAGGGTGAAGCTGCAGAGGAGGAGGAGATGCAGGAAGGAGCCGAAGCTGCCCGTGACCTAGATGGGGTAAGTATGGGGATGGTGGATGGACAAGCGAGCGACGGGGGGATTGGGGGTTTGACTGATCAACCGACCGAGGGGGGGGCTGGGCTATTGCTTTGTTTGCCTCCTCCCAAAAAAAATGGAGTACCAGCCGCCACTGCGTGCAACCAGGTATAAGTACCTGAATTTGACTTTATATCTTGCAGTCGTCTCTATACAGCAGAGTTCAGAATGGGAAAATGGAGGGGAAAATCTGTTGGCAAGGAACATGCTAAGTGGAAGAAAGAGGAGAGCGAAAAGAGAGATGACCTCATTAATCTGCTGCTACTCATTCCCTGTTCTGTCTTCAGATACGGTATGGATAAATGGCACCACTGGTGTCATCTGCCTGGCTGTGCTGAGTGAGAGGGCTGTGTAAATCTCAGTACTAAATGGATGGAAAGAGCTCCCTTATACATATATATTTCATCTGTGTTTTCAGCTGTTTGCCTGGAGTTTTAAAATTTGAAATTCATTTTGGACATATTTTTCAGATTGAACAAGCAACGGGTAATGAGGCCAGGGACAGAAAACCTGTAACCAATCAGAGTAATATAAAATGAAAAGAGACAGAGGGTTTTAAAGTCTCCTGTTGGGCCAATAAATATGAAATCTGGAGGTCTGAGCTGACCGCTCTACATATCCAGTGTCGTTGAAGTGCCTGATCTTTACAGCAGGAATTCATTCCATTTTCTTCTGTACCAGCCTGAGCAACAGACCTCTCCCCATGCGTTCTTGTACGCAGGGAAGCAGACCTCAGGTAATAGTTCATTTATATTTTGGCACTGCTTCTCTTGCAGGCTTTTACTGCCAAACAAGGTGTCCAGCATGTTTCAAAAGAAAGATTGATGTGCCCATTTGGCACCAAAGGGTTAACTTGATTGGGCAGACTGCCATGCCCTGGATGTACCACTGTGCCTGTGCTGTTAGACTATAATAACTACCTGACACGAGTTCCTCCCCATCCATTCTGAATCAATAAGGATTATATGCAACAATAGTAAGAGTGAAGTGCAGGATTGTTGGGGCTTTTTTTGTCACAAGGCTGTGCCATTGAAGATTTTTATACAGCGCCTGTAGCAATCAGTCATAATTATATGTGGCTTTCTTTATTTTAAATGTCCATTTTCTTAGAATAATTCAGATATGTTTATTTTATTTAAACAAAATGACAAGGGTTTAACTCTAAGGGTAGCCATAGATTTAAAGCTGAACTCCAGACAAACAGCTAAACATAAACACATATCAGATTTGCATATAAGGGAGCTGAATGACCTGCTAAGCGATTCAGCCAGTCTTTTGAGAGAACTCAATCAGGTTGAAGGCCTCACAGTACTCTAATGCAAAAATCTAGGTCATCTCCCTGCCCTTAGTCTGTGACTGGACAGTGAAGGAGTGGCAGCCTGTCAGTGAGGTCATCTCTCTCCTCTTTCCAGCTTGTTCCTTGTCAGCACTGCATGCAGCACAGTATTGACCTAAGTGGTGCTGTACAGGAGATTATGAGAAGAAACCATTAGGTTTATTATTTTTAACTATATAAAAAAAAGCAAACATTTTGAAACAAAAATGTATGATTGCCTATTGCATTTTTGAGACCCTAAAATATCCCCAATATTGCTTAGGTTAGCAAAGGACATAGTATATCCATATACAATGCAGCAGTCAGAGTGCAGGGGTCAGGGGTCAGGATTATGTAATGCACAGAAGAGCTTGGAGTTGTCAGTGGTCAGAAGCTAGCATCCCCTTGTGGTGGCTGGTGGTGAGTGCCCCCTTAAATGTTGGTGGTCAATGTTGTTTCTCCCCCCATAACATTGGTGGTCAGTATGCACCTTTATGGTCAATATGGTTCAGGAGGAAAGTCCAAAACGAATCTTAGAAAGTTTTAAATTACTGAATGGGTAGTTGCTGTTTGGAATAGACTTCCAGCAAAGGTAGTGAGTCAACATGAAGTGGCTTCATACATGCTTGGGACAAACATGTTTGGGAGAAACATAGATTAAGAAAAAAAGTAGAAACAAAATGGGCAGACTCGATGAACCACTTCTTGGTCTTTTTTCCTTTTGTCATGTCTCTGTTTCTTTGTTTCTAATATGCCCCCTTGCTGCTCATTATGCCCCCCTTTCATCGGTGGTCAGTGGGAGCAGTGTTACTTACAGTTGCAAATCAGTTTAGAAGTGATCAGCGGTAGAGGAAGAGGATGGGGAGGGTTTGTTGATATTTTTGTTTACAATTGGGATTAAGATGATTTGTTCACAACAGTCACAAGGTACAGAACCACTTTGACTTGCTTTGTTCGTATTGACTGTGGTGTGGCATTTTGCATATGTATGAAAAATGCATGGGAATTTCTACTGTACATAGTGATATTGGGTTGTGAGAGCAATGCAACGGTATCTTCAGGTTATACCCACATTGAAGAAGAAATTCACCCATTCCCATTAAAGTCATTAACAATATGCCACCTGCTTTTGATGTACTTCTATTCAAGAAAAACCTACTTAAATGCCAATTAAATCCTGTCCTGCCTTGTGCTTTTCTTCTAAGCCGCTTCTCTGCTGCGCAAACAGTCTCTCCTCAACAATTTTTGTTTTCTTCATCATCGGGAACTGCCACCTGTCTTTGATGACACAGTGCCAAAAGAATCTTGTTGAGCTGTGGGAAAGCCGGTGCCTTGAGGAACCTGTGACATTAGTATCCTAGGAGGCATCAGGAAGAGGCTGCTCGTCTAGGCAAGAATAGAGGAGGGAGTGAGTTGAATGAGATAGAAAGAAGTAGAAAGGAAAAGAGATAGAAAAAAATTTAAATAAAAGATAAATAAAAACAAATTTAAAAAACTGACCACTTTTTTAGATTGAGGTGGGGCAAGAGTTACAGTAGAATGCAGCAGAGTGAGATTTTTGTCCACTTTAAGGTAATTTGTGTATCCGGGCCTAATTGAGCAAAAGTGCAGTCCCAGCCTCAAAATTTGTAGAGAAGAAAAGCACTTTTGCCATTTTAGATTATTTCCCAAATATGAAAAAATTACAACATTGGTTTATTTCCTAAAGATTTTTTAATAAAGAGAACCATACACCCAGCTACATTGCTGTGCCATCATCCCTAAATAGAAATCAAAAAAGCAAAAACCCTCAAAGGTGGGACTTTTATGGGCACAAGAACAAAACATCTATAATGTACAATTCAAAAATTTATTGAGTATACAAATTGAGCAATGTAATAAAAAAGACAAGCAATGACATTAAAGCAAAAATATAGTATGCTGTATACAGTTTTTTGATCTGGTTATGTACAAGACCTAATGTATTTCGGTGTTGGCCACCTTCATCAGAGATATAGCTTAAAACATAACAGCACGGTCTGATCTTGAAAATAGAAAACATGAGGTTAGAAACATCATGCAAACTGGTTACCATAGACCTTATGTATATATTTAATTTCAATTACTAAGATACCAAAAAAAACAAAAAATGTCAAAAAATGTTGATAAAAATTTGTTATGTTGTCAATCTTGGCTCTATCCCGCAACACTTTAAATAGCCCCCAACCAAGCCACGACGTGTTTACCGCAAAAGCTCAAGGCTTCAAACAGAGGGAGGAGGGTGAAAGCTGCAGGAAGACACAAGCAGCAATAAGGGGAAATTCCCTATAAAGTAGAATGAGAGAAAATATCTTTATATAGTATCAAAGAATTTTTTTGTTTTTGCACAAAATATAAAAGCATAGCCTACTTATGCAGAATCAAATACCTTTAAATAGATACCAAATGTATAACGATTAATGTGCAGGAATACGGCGTGGGAATGTTGAGAAATGGAGTTTTCTTATGCAAAAAGCATATATGGGTAAAGCATTCTATTAAAAAAAAAAAGAACACACGAGTATATTATGCCGGTATATAGATTAAGATATTTTTTAAAAATCTCTAGCACCCAAAAGGAAAAATTACCTGCCAATGAATTTTTTATGGGTAACCACCATTGATATATAGCGGGTTTGTAAAAATCCTAGAAATTCTTGACCAACAGGCGTCTTAACAGTGCTGCAATGTAAACACATAGAACAGCCGAGTTGTATAACAAGAAATCCCTCTATATGTGGCCAGAAACGGCATATATAAAAGTGTGCGAAATACCTTGTCAAAAGAAGAAAGAAAGCTCCATGTACCCACGCCGCGCCTCGTCCTGCACATTAATGGCGGTATAGAGAGATTAGGGATTTTATAAAGCTGTATAATCAGCTGCTGATTGCATCCAAACTGGGACCCAGCCTTGGAGGCAGCTCCGTCCCTCCCTCCTCAGATGACGCCGCGTGGAGCTTCCAGCCGGATGACGGGGGCGTCACATACCGCACCGGAAGTGACGCCACTGGTCATCTAGCTGCCGATGCAGCGTCCTTCCTGGAACGCAACCAGGAAGTGGGCAATGTCAGCCTGACATGCCAACACTAGATGGATAGCCTGGGAGTGGGGACTAGTGCTAGTCTCCACAACAGCCCCCCCTACCGGGGGATGCCCGCCCAAGAGGCAAAGCAGCTCCATAGAAGGAAAAAGGCCACCTAAGCCCTAGGCAGGTGGCCTGGGTGCGCCGGGCGGAAACAAAGACGAGGTGACAGAAGGTGGGGGCCACAAATGCTGCAGGCAGATGGTAAACAACTTGTCTCATGTATTGAACCAAAATACAGTACAGGAAAACTATTAATATTATTGGAAATTTTTAATTAACCTAAAAAATATTTTTTTGTAGTATAGATCTCTATAAAGGCCATGGAATCCAGTAGCATAGTAGCAATCAAACCTCATATTCTTTTATATAGACAGTATTTTTATATTGTACTTAAATCAACAACAATCATGTGAAAACATTTAGATAACACAGGAGAGAGAAGAAAAAAAAAGGAAAAGGGGAGAGGAAACCCTCAAAAATGTTTCTGGTTATTGCTCCCAACCCCCTGATACCAAGCCCTCAAGAAAGGGCTTGTAGGAGATAGCATCATTAAGTCCTGGAAATATTGTAGCCTGTAACAAATATATCCAACGTTCCTCAGATTGTAGTAAAATCTTATTCCAGTCCCCCCCTCTGGGGCTAGGATGGATGCGATCTAAGATAAGAAACGTTATTTTTGGGAAGATGCTGTTGTGTCTATTGGCTACATGTCGACCAAGAGGAAAATCTCTATTTGCTGTTTTCATGTTAAGGATATGTCTATATGCCCTTTGCCAAAACTCCTGAATGGTTTTGCCTATATAGAAACAACCGCAATCACATTGGAGTAAATAAACCACTCCCTTGGTTTTTCAGTTGGCATAATATTTGGCTTTGAACTTTGCCCCATTAGGTAGTGTGGGGTTGCGGATAGTGCACATGTATTTGCAATATCCGCAACCCCCACAGGCAAAAGTCCCCGGATACTTGCAGGGATCACCATTAGTGGCATTGTAGTCACTATGGACCAATTTGTCCTTAAGCGATGTGGCTCGTCTGAAAGTAATTGCCGGTTGACTAGTAATATGCCTATTGATTTCCGAATCATTTGTCAACAAGTGCCAATGTTTGCGCAGAATCCGGCGCAACTCACTATGTTGATTTGAATATTTAGTAATAAAGTGGATTTGGTCCACATTTTGAGCCTTCTTTTTCTTATAATGAAGTAATTGGTTTCTACCGGCCTTACATGCCCGATTATATGCCTTCTTGAGGCATTTTTTGAGTATCCTCTTGATAAAAGGTGTTTTCGCAAGGCATCTGCCTCCAGTTTAAACATCTTTTCTTCCATACAGTTGCGTTTGATGCGCAAGTATTGACTGTATGGAATGGACGCAATGAGAGGAGCTGGATGGGCACTAGAGGCATGTAAGATGTTATTGCCAGCAGTTGATTTACAAAAGAGGGAAGTGCCTACCCTACCCTCTTCATCTTTATATATAGTGATGCCCAGAAAAGATATCTTTGTTAAATCAAAGGACATCGTAAAGGCCAAATTCATGGTGTTAGAATTTAGATGATTCAAAAAATCTCTTAGAGCTTCGATGGGACATCCCATACTAGAAAGATATCGTCAATGTAACGATGCCACATCGAGACATATTCCAGAAATCTCACCATATCTTCGGAGTCAAAAAGAGTTCTCTCCCATTTCCCCAGGTACAGGTTGGCATACGATGGGGCACAACAAGTCCCCATCGCTACCCCCTGCACCTGGAGGAAGTAGGAGTCCGCAAAACAAAAAAAGTTGTGATGCAAAATGAAATCAAGAGCTTCCAAGACAATCTTGTACGTAGGATATTTTTAATGCAAATCAATCCTAAATAATGGGGAATCGAGCTGTAGAGTGCCTCCACGCCGATTGCTACCAGAATCGATGTGGAGGTCAGAACTACATCGTCTAAGATTTGTAGAAGATGGATTGTGTCCTGCACATATGAAGGCAGACTTATCACATGGGGGCATAGCTAGTCATCAACCAACACACTGAGATTTTCGGTCCCCACTCCCAGGCTATCCATCTAGTGTTGGCATGTCAGGCTGACATTGGTCACTTCCTGGTTGCATTCCAGGAAGGACGCTGTGTTGGCAGCTAGATGACCAGTGGCATCACTTCCGGTGCAGTATGTGACGCCCCCCGTCCTCTGGCTGGAAGCTCCACATGGCGTCATCTGAGGAGGGAGGGACGGAGCTGCCACCAAGGCTGGGTCCCGGTCTGGATGCAATCAGCAGCTGATTATACAGCTTTATAAAATCCCTAATCTCTCTATACCGCCATTAATGTGCAGGACGAGGCGCGGTGTGGGTACATGGAGCTTTCTTTCTTCTTTTGACAAGGTATTTCGCACACTTTTATATATACCGTTTCTGGCCACATATAGAGGGATTTCTTGTTATACAACTCGGCTGTTCTATGTGTTTACATTGCAGCACTGTTAAGACGCCTGTTGGTCAAGAATTTCTAGGATTTGTACAAACCCGCTATATCTCAATGGTGGTTACCCATAAAAAAATCATTGGCAGGTAATTTTTCCTTTTGAGTGCTAGAGATTTTTTTTAAATATCTTAATCTATATACCGGCATAATATACTTCTTTTTTTTTTAATAGAATGCTTTACCCATATATGCTTTTTGCATAAGAAAACAACTCCATTTCTCAACATTCCCACGCCGTATTCCTGCACATTAATCGTTATACATTTGGTATCTGTTTCAAGGTATTTGATTCTGCATAAGTGGGCTATGCTTTTATATTTTGTAAAAAAAATTCTTTGATACTATATAAAGATATTTTCTCTCATTCTACTTTATAGGGAATTTCCCCTTATTGCTGCTTGTGTCTTCCTGCAGCTTTCACCCTCCTCCCCCTGTTTGAAGCCTTGAGCTTTTGCGGTAAACATGTTGTGGCTTGGTTGGGGGCTATTTAAAGTGTTGCGGGATAGAGCCAACATAACTAATTTTTATCAACATTTTTTGACATTTTTTGTTTTTTTGGTATGTTAGTAATCGAAATTAAATATATACATAAGGTCTATGGTAACCAGTTTGCATGATGTTTCCAACCTCATGTTTTCTATTTTCAAGATCAGACCGTGCTGTTATGTTTCAAGCTATATCTCTGATGAAGGTGGCCAACACCGAAATGCATTAGGTCTTGTACATAACCAGGTCAAAAAACTGTATACAGCATACTATATTTTTGCTTTAATGTCATTGCTTGTCTTTTTTATTACATTGCTCAATTTGTATACTCAATAAATTTTTGAATTTTACATTATAGATGTTTTGTTTTTGTGCCCATAAAAGTCCCACCTTTGAGGGTTTTTGCTTTTTTTATTTCCTAAAGATCACCCAGATGGTGCTGGGTAATAGAAAAAATAGCTTGTGTTCCTATCCACCTCAAGGCATAGATGTGGTTTAATGGCAGATGAGCTGGGAATGTATGGGGTCTCAAAGAACATTTAACTGTAGGTTGGGGGGTTGTTGCAGTATTGCCTTTCATGGCACACAAGAGCATAATCAATTTAATATGTATAACCACTATTACTAATGTGCATTGCAAATTGTCAATTTGCAAATTTTAAGCTATGATATTAATGATATGTTCTAAAAAAAAAAGTAACTTAGAATCATACTCTGTGCCGGAGTGTTTCTAATATTAGAGACATTTTTATTTTAGATTCCTGACTGCTGATGTGGTTGTACTGTGGCCCTAGGAGGTAGCGATTCTGAATACACAGTCTTTCAGGAGTTGAGTTTGACAGGTTGGTTGTCACATGCCAACTCTTATATGTCATCACATTTAAAACTGGGAACAAATTATTCATCTGCTGATATAACATAAAGGAAGTTGATAGGACAAAAAAGTACTTTTGTTCAAATTATAGTTTCAAAGATAAGAGGTTCACATTTCACAGGAAACTGCAAACTACTTGACACCAAAGGCGTAAACTAAAAATAGTGTATATATTTTGAGAAGCTTGAAGGTTATACATCCTTAGAAAATTTAGACTGGTAATTTTAAAGACTGAATTGATGTAATATTTAAAATAGTAACATGCATCTCCAAGGAGCACGTAAAACCATTCAGTGAAGTGTTAAGGGATGGCTATAGTCATACCTATGCCAAGCCTAACATCTCCCTTGCCCTTCACAGACTACTTAAACCCTCAGCAGGTGATCTGGTGCAGGAGCCATGGACTACACCAGACGAGGTTGCGCTCCCATCTTTTTCTGCGGGCACTCAGCATGCACCTCCTATTCTTCACAGGCCCAATGGAAAAGTTGGCTCCAATCAAGCTTTCAAGTTAACCACTTTTCCATTAGGATCTATGAAGAATAGGTCATGCATGTGCACTAAAGCAGAAGAAAAGAGGACAGACGTGTCGCCTGTACCAGCATGATCTGAGTCAAGTACATGGAGGTTAACTAGAATGGGAAGCCCAATGGAGGTTCATATAGCCATATGATCCAATGGTGTGGACCGGGCTTCTCATCCAGTTTGTATAAGGTAAGACTGCTTGTAACTTTTTAGGACTAGACCAGGGATAGTCAGAAGATATAATTATATCAGGGCTTCCCAGTTTGCAAATGGATGCCAGGCAGAAAACTAGAGCCTCTCACATGGATTTTAGTATAAAACAAATGATTCCCTTTAATGTCAGCCTCTTTGTTCTTCCACCTGTCCCCCAGGAAAAAAATGCCATACCTGGTAATTATAGTTTTGAAGAGCATGTAACTTGCTTCCCTTCCTCCCATGGGATAGTGGTGGGGCCTGGCAATGAGGTGTTCAAGCACCTAGGATTTTCACATGGAGGCAGGAGGAAAGTCTTCAGCCTTTAGCAGCTACAAATCACAGCATGGAAGTTATACTGCTTCTCCTTGATCCCGTTTTTGAGTTGTAAGGCTTGGGAGCCAATGGAAGGTAACTAAGCTGCAGGGATCAGCATTAAAGTAATCCTGTAGACATGTGCTGCATGGGCAAGTCACAGATTCCTATAGTAGTATTAAAGTCTAATGTTTTTTTACCTTAATGTATTATCTGCATGAAGGTTAAAAAGTCCCCATTACTTGTTCAATTCCTAACAGTCCATAAACACTTACCTGGATCCTCCACCTGCTCCAGCGTCACTCCCTCCCTTTCTGGCTTCAAAGGAAAAACTGAGGGCAGAGAGCTATAGGCTCCTGCTACTATCAATAAAACTCCTGTGTGGAGGGAGTGGGGCCATGACTTTTCACTGCTGTGTGTGTCTATGGATCCAATGGGAGCACACATGCATGAGTGCTTGCTACACAAGGCACCCAAAGGAGGGGAGGAGCCTGAAAAGCCAATGGGGACTGCTAGAAGAGGACAAAAATTACATTTATGTGCAATAATGTTGCACAGAGCAGGTGTTACCTTTTTTAATGAATTTATCTTTATAAACATTAAATTTAATGTTACTTTAAAGCAGCCACAGAGATTTGTTTATACAACTTCTGTGCAATCTCCTTTTGATTTAGCAATTTAACAATTAGACAATTACTTAATATAATTAATATATTTACTTAAAGAGGTTCTTCAGTCAGTTTTCCAAAAATTAAAAGTCAGCAGCTGCAAAAACTGTAGCTGCTGACTTTTAATAAACATATACTCACCTGTCCAAGGATCCAGCGCCGTCCTCACCCAGGCCGGTTCTTCGCCGGTCTTCAGGTCCCCAGTGTCGGCATGTTAACTGTGGGAAGCCAGTTGTGACGTGTTGTGGCTTCACAGTCGGCTTCCAACTGCACATGTGTGAGCTGCACTGTTCCCTGTGGATGGTCCCGCAGCCTCTTGGGACCTGTGAAGTGCTTCCAGTAGAAGTTGGGTCAAAACTAGGTACCCACTCCCCCCCACAAAAAATATTCCAAATATTGCAGGAGGTTGGGGGGGGGGGGGCAGGGGAAGGTAGGTGGAGGAAGAGCTGAACTTCCCCTTCTGGGTTAAATTCCACTTTAATGCCAGAATTGCCGACGTCATTCATGTCTACATTGTAGTTTGCCAATGCCTGTGCATCTATGTGTATTCCAGCAACTCTTTATTATTCTGCATAATAAAAAAATAGCCCAACAGTGAGATTGGTAACACCTTACTGTATATTGGTCACAGTAGGCATACAAACCCAGAAACTCAAGAGCATAGATCCTACTATTGTAGTCAAAGTGAGATATTAAAAATCTCAGGTAGTATAACTATCCGGTATCAACCAACAACTGAATTATCAGTTTTGGGTGGAGTGAAGCTCAAAAGTGTGTTTTCCTGTGGGCCACTGAAACAAAACTGTCCCAGCGGAATTTACACAAAGTTTGGAAAACAGTACCTGCCCAATGTGTCCTACAGCCTTTATTTTATCATTTATTTATTCATAATATATGTTCAACAGGGATATTCTTGGCCACTAGAGTGCGCTCCTGTGAAACTATATATGAAATAAAGTAATAAAAATATGATACATCAACTATATCAAAATGTGAAAGGTGCCAGCTTTTGCATTTTACCATAATAATTTAAAATGAATGCTTACTGATAGATAGATATTTTTAGTTTAACATAAAGTAGCGCTGACAGAATACAGATTGATAAACGTGACCTACTTCATCGCCAGTTTGCTTCTAATAATTTTGATACAGTGTCATTTAGTTCCATCTCCCATCTTTTATGGAACTGCTTTTTTAATATATCTCTTGCAGCTGGAAATGCTGGCCCAGTGATCCCTCCGGAGCTCTTGCTGAGTTCTGCTCAGTGCATTGGATGATATTTTACACTGCGATACAGCTGACAGATTGCTCTGAGCCCCAACAACAGACACTAAAGGCATTACCTACATAATTTAGCCCGACACAATCTACTTGGAGTCTCTTGATCTGCAATCTCAGAGTTCAAAACAACCACAACTCACTTCATGTTTATTCATTATGAGATCATCAGACCTTCACACTCCACTTTATGGTTTTGCCTTTGGTTGCTCAAAGATGCTTCGGCTCTTTCATATGATGTCTTGTTTGAGAAACAAACTCAGTATCAGAAATACTCTTTTATAACTTTCAACCTTGAAGAACTTAATAATATGCAGAATATTGAAGCAGGCTGATTTCTTGAAGAAGCACCAAGAGATATGCAAAGTGCAGAAACCAATCAGATTTGATCTTTGAAGCGGACCTTCACTCACCTTTTATTCATGTGATAACCCCATAACCCCCTTTCACTTTTTCACATTGTTTTAAGTTTTTTTGGGGGGCTACTGAGTACACATTCCAGGAGACTCCGGGACGCCCGCCTCTGGTTGGGCATCTCACATATGTGCAGTCGGGGGCTGGCTGTGACTGATCAGGATAACACAGCTGGCTCCTGAATTCAAGATGGTGGTGTAAGACCAAAAACAGCACTGAAGTCTTTTTGGACTGGTATGTATGCGTTTTTTAAAAGTCAGCAGCTACGGTACTTTCACTTTAGTATAACCTGGGTGAAGTTCCCCTTTAACTATCTTGAAGCAATCTAAACAAACAAGATATTATTACTGACTTATTGCTGCCTATTACAGGGTTGATTTGTGTTATTAAAGCAAATATTATAACACATTAAAACAAACAGTTGCAGCTAGTATAAATATCTCAGACTTAGCTAGGGAGGCGGGGCAGGAAAAGGGACCAGTATGGAAAGAGCAGAGAGATGACCTTATTATTATGTTGCTGCTCCTTCACTGTCCAGTCACAGGCTGGAAGCAGAGAGGTGACTTATCTATGTCATTTAACTGTGGCAGAAAAAAGGTCACCAGGCTGGCTGTGCTAACTGATAGAGCTGTGTATCTGTGTAAACAGGTATACAAATCCTATGGCAGGGAAGTCCACCCCCATTGTATTTCAGCTATGTATTTGCAATTAGCATTAAATATGTGTTAAAATTATAATTGCATTTCAGGCCTAGACACATAGTCCTAGTTTCTCTCCTAAAAGTGTAAGGTTCCTTTCATTTTTTTTTTTTTTTTGCTAATGCAGCTATAAGGGCCCGTTCACGTGGAACAGGACGCATGCCAGTTTTTTGACATGCCTTTTCAGTTTGTGTCTGGCAGAAACAGTAGACAGGTGGGCGGCCAAATGTAAAACAGACTTGAGTCCATTTCCATCAGGCTACCTCTGATCTATCATGTTTAGGTAAAAAAAATGGAATGCAGTCCTTTTTCATTTTTTTCCAGATCTGCATGGTTTCGGAGGTAGACGGGTGTAAATGGGCACAAGTCTGTTTACATCAGCATGACCATAGAGCTGCATGGAGCTCTTTATGGAATGTGTGAAATAATACTTTTCTATACTGCATATACTATATTTATTTTACATATATATACCTGTATATATATATATATATATATATATATATATACACTGTGTGCAGAATTATTAGGCAAATGAGTATTTTGACCACATCATCCTCTTTATGCATGTTGTCTTACTCCAAGCTGTATAGGCTCGAAAGCCTACTACCAATTAAGCATATTAGGTGATGTGCATCTCAGTAATGAGAAGGGGTGTGGTTTAATGACATCAACACCCTATATCAGGTGTGCATAATTATTAGGCAACTTCCTTTCCTTTGGCAAAATGGGTCAAAAGAAGGACTTGACAGGCTCCGAAAAGTCAAAAAACTACACCAGTTTTATGAGTAAACGGATTATTAAGACGTGTGTCACATATATATATATATATATATATATATATATATGTCCATATATATACATTTTATTTATATCATATA
>BLSH010158756.1:3271726-3282258 GCA_018402905.1 Glandirana rugosa | reverse complement strand
TTTACACTCCCCACATGAGTGAAAAAACTCTATGACATACACATATATATATATATATATATATGTCCCTCACGTCTTAATAATCCGTTCAACATAAAAACTCCTTATTAAAATAATAACTTGTTGTTGGTACAAGAGTTAATAAGGTTTTTGAGTAATTATAGTTTCGACTTATAAAAACCTTCATCAAAAATCAAACAAAAATCAACATCGATAAAATCCTCCTATAGACACACACGTCCACTGATAATGACACGTATTAATAATCCGTTGAATTGTTTTTTGTTTATATATAGGTAAAGTTAATAAATTAAAGTCGTCACTTTGGTTATATTGTAGAGTTTTAAGTGTTATATTGGTCACTGATTTGTTTTTGTTTTGTTTTTGAATGTCAGAAATGTATATTTGTGAATTTTGAGATGTTATATTGGTTTCACTGCTGAAATTAAATAATTGAAATGGATATATATTTGTTTTTTGTTAAGTTGCCTAATAATTATGCACAGTAATAGTCACCTGCACACACAGATATCCTCCTAAAATAGCTACAACTAAAAACAAACTAAAAACTACTTCCAAAAATATTCAGCTTTGATATTAATGAGTTTTTGGAATAATTGAGAACATGGTTGTTGTTCAATAATAAAATTATTCCTCAAAAATACAACTTGCCTAATAATTCTGCACTCCCTGTATATATATATATATATATATACACATACAGTATCTCAAAAAAGTGAGTACACCCCTCACATTTTTGTAAACACTTTATTATATCTTTTCAAGTCACAACACTGAAGAAATTACACTTTGCTACAATGTAAAGTAGTGAGTGTACAGCTTGTACAACAGTGTAAATTTGCTGTCCCCTCAAAATAACTCCACACACAGCAATTAATGTCTAAACCGCTGGCAACAAAAGTGAGTACACCTCTAAGTGATAAGTGTGCCGCTCAGGCTCGGTAGAGAGGGGGTATGTAATTGGTGCATCCGCAGCTGCTGTTAGAGTGCTGACAGGGGATAGAGCCTGCCCTGGCTCCTGCAAGGATTCAAGAAAGAAAGGGGTAGCCCCTGGAAGTTGCACAGCTAAGGTGTCCTAGAGAGGTGAGTAGAGTGACAGCCTCAGCCTGGACTCCAACAAGGCCACACACCCCTTGAAGGGGTGGGGGGTCAGCCTGTCAGTGCTCAGACCATATGCCGCACACTGCATCAAATAGGTCTGCATGGCTGTCGTCCCAGTGGTCTGTGGTCTGATGAGACCAAGATAAACTTATTTAGTTCAGATGGTGTCAAGCATGTGTGGTGGCAACCAGTTGAGGAGTACAAAGATAAGTGTGTCTTACCTACAGTCAAGCATGGGGGTGGGAGTGTCATGGTCTGGGGCTGCATGAGTGCTACTGGCACAGGGGAGCTACAGTTCATTGAGGGAACCATGAATGCCAACGTGTACTGTGACATACTGACACAGCACATGATCCCCTCCCTTCAGTGGGCAGTATTCCAACATGATAACAACCCCAAACACACTTCTAAGACGACCACTGCCTTGCTAAAGAAGCTGAGGGTAAAGGTTATGGACTGGCCAAGCATGTCTCCAGACCTAAACCCTATTGAGTATCTGTGGGGCATCCTCAAATGGAAGGTGGAGAAGCGCAAGGTCTCTAACATCCACCAGCTCCATGATGTCATCATGGTGGAGTGGAAAAGGACTCCAGTGACAACCTGTGAAGCTCTGGTGAACTCCATGCCCAAGTGGATTAAGGCAGTGCTGGAAAATAATGGTGGCCACAAAAAATATTGACACTTTGGGCCCAATTTAGACAATTTCACTTAGGGATGTGTGTTGAGTTATTTTGAGGGGACAGCAAATTTGCACTATTATACAAGCTGTACACTCACTACTTTACATTGTAGCAAAGTGTAATTTCTTCAGTGTTGTCACATGAAAAGACATAATAAAATATTTTAAAAAAAGTGAGGGGTGTACTCACTTTTGTGAGATACTGTATATATAAATATATATATATATATATATATACAGTATCTCACAAAAGTGAGTACACCCCTCACTTTTTTTAAAATATTTTATTATATCTATATATTGGGGCTTTTATCTGTTTTTTTCAGATTCAGAATACTTTATTCATTCATAAGGGAAATTACTAATATGCAATTACATTCAATAAAGCAGCACAAAAATCACAATAAGAAGGCCCTGCAACAATAAAATTACCAATAACAGCAATTAATACAATATAAAACTAAATATAATATTGTAATGTAATCAATCATACCACCCTAATAAAATACTACATAGAATAAATAACATTAATTTAAAAAAAAATTAACAGAAAATCGAACATGCAAATTACACCATTTTCTCTACCATTTTCTCTACCATTACCCATAAATCATTGCACATACTGTAGTTAAACTAATACCAACATAATATAAAAATTACGTAAACATTTGGATCATAAACCAGATTAAATCCTCACATCCAGCACTTACAGAGAAGAATTATATAATTTGAAGGTCACAGGCAAAAAATATTTATAATATTTAATATATTTAATATAATACTTTTTTTTAACATTATTCTCATTCTAGGTTCTTATTACACTATATGTTATTTTCCTTGTGCTGTTTTTATGAATGTCCTCATGTGCCTCTGTCTAGTTTTAATGTGCAAGCCTTCGTGTGGCGAGAACGGTTCCGTAGAAATTTAGATGGTGAACAAACAACATGTTGATTTAGAAGATTTGATCATTTCCTGCTACCCCACCTCAGTAATTTACTTAGGTGGAAGAGACAAAATTATAGGAGAATTTTGTATTCTGTACCTTATTTGTTGCTATGGAAATGGTGTACATGATATCCTTTATACAGAAAAGTATAATATTAGATCATTTCAATGAATGAAATCATACAGAAGGATGTGGATTGACATGATTAACTATTTTATTGCACAGCCACTGTGAAATACATAGCCTGTGCTTTGCTGGGATGTAATAAAGGTAACCACAATGTTACTGAATGTTATAAGTCTGGTCATATATGAGATATGGCATGAGGGTCACCATGAGTGCAATTGAATTTAAAGAGATGCTGGAAAATCGTAAACAATTTTTGACCATTTATTTTCCCTAAAAAACAATATGTATGTATATATATATATATATATACAGCTATATTGTTAAAAGTATTGGGATGCCTGCCTTTACATGCACATGATTTTTAATGGCATCCCAGTCTTAGTCCTTAGGGTTCAATAGTGAGTCAATATTGAGTTGGTCCACCCTTTGCAGATATAACAGCTTCAACTCTTCTGGGAAGGATGTGTCTATGGGAATGTTAGACCATTCTTCCAGAAGCACAATTGTGAGGTCAGGCACTGCTGTGGGATGGCCTTGCTTGCAGTCTCAGCTCAAATTCATCCCAAAGGTGTTCTATCGGGTTGAAGTCAGGACTGTGCAGACCAGTCAAGTTCTTCCACCCCAAACTCACTCATCCATGTCTTTATGGACCTTGCTTTGTGTACTGGTGTGCAGTCATGTTGGAGCAGGACGGGCCATCTCCAAACTGTTCCCACAAAGTTGGGGGCATGAAATCGTCCAAAATGTCTTCATATGCTGACACCTTAAGAGTTCCCATCACTGGAGCTAAGGGGCCAAGCCCAAACCCTGAAAAACAACCCAACACCATAATCCCCCCTTCCCCAAATGATTTGGACCAGTGGAGAATATGAGCCAGGCCATTTCGTCCAACATCAGTGCCTGACCTCACAAATGCACTTCTGGAAGAATGGCCAAACATTCCCATAGACACACTCCTAAACCTTTTGGACAGCCTTCCCAGAAGAGTTGAAGTTGTTATAGCTGCAAAGGGTGGGCCAACTCAATATTGAACCCTATGGACTGAGACTGGGATGCCATTAAATTTCATGTGTGTGAAAAGGCCAGGTGTCCCAATACTTTTAAAAATATAGTGTGTATATATATATATATATATATATATACACACACATAGTATATATGTATTGTCTGTGTGAGTCTTGAGGGCCTAGGTTACCATGCACGCTGCAGCATAAGAAGAGCAGTGAGTATCATGGTGGATGGTAGTTTTCTGTGATCATTTTAGGGCTTTTATAGATAATAAATAAAGCACGCCACGACTTACATTCTACTTTGAGATCATTTGGAGGCACTTCTGAGCTCCATCTGAGTTTCATTATTCACTGGTGCATTTGACCTGCACAATCTGCTTCAGTCCTATGTTTGTGCTAAGCTGCATCAACCTGCTTCAAGCTGCTTTTGCATCCCCAGTGACTTGTTTTTGAGCCCCAATTAGGGCTGACTGAAACAGAGGTGGGGGAAATCTGTAATTTTGATAACTCCTGTGTCTTCAAAACTGGCTGGGTAAAGAGGAGTGAACTCTCTAAGTTGTGCACAAAAGGATAAACTAAAGAAACATTACCCAAGCTCAACTGGTCTGTTACCACATAGATTGCTGAGGGTCGGTGCTCGTGGCTGGAGAGTGTGCTCTCAATGCATCAATCCATAGAAGAAAATAGCCAGTAACCCGGTACATTCCAACTCCCAAATTCTTTATTAGGCTATATTAAAAGTGGTACAAAATAGCTAACATGTTTCGGCCATGACAGCCTTCTTCAAAGCATAAGTAAAAATGAGAAATCACAACATTTATAACAAAGAGGTCTGCTCCACATTCAATCAATTATGAATGGATGCAGATCCTCCCGCTGTTGGGGTATATTATCACCTAGTCTGTTTTCGTCCAAAAGTTTGGAGAAGACATGATTAAACACCAATGGATCGTATGCCTGTGGTGTAAATACATGTCACTTTTGTAAAAGCCATACCAAGATGTCTATAATGGTATATTCTTGCTCAACAGGGAAGGAGTTTTTTTCTGCAGGACTACATTAATTGTGGTTCTTCCAATGTGGTGTATGCTGTAGAGTACACTTTGTGCAATCTACAGTACGTGGGCTGCACAATCAGGCCTCTTATGACAAGAGTAGGGGAGCATTTTCATGGAGTATCGTATCAAAGTGATAAAGGACTGTCAAATGTTTCTAAGCATTTTAAATATGTGCGTCTTGGAGATATGTCCTCTTTTACTTTCTATGACTTGGAAAGAGTGCAAAAAACATGTGGGGGGGGGGGGGGGATGCCTTCTTGAAAATGAAGTTTGGTGGATATTTAATCAAAAAACGAGAACTCTGGCTGGAATGAATTACAGATATGATGTGGATCTGTTTTTGCGTTAGTTAGTGACACCAACTATTATATCTATCACCCCGCAGTCTGTGATTTTTTCCCACCTATTTCTATCTCTCTGATATTCCCTGCCACAAGATCTTAGATCGTTTTGAAATCTTAGTCTTCATCCATGCATGTAGAATGCTTTTACTTAACTTTTAAACCATAGTATTTGTGTTTACTAAATTGTAACATTTTCTTTCTTTCATGTATATTATCATTTGTGCATCATTATATATATTTCTATATATTTACAGTGCCTTGAAAAAGTATTCATACCCCTTGACATTTCCCACATTTTGTCATGTTACAACCAAAAACATAAATGTATTTTATTGGGATTTTATGTGATAGACCAACACAAAGTGGCACATAACTGTGACGTAGAAAGAAAATGATAAATGGTTTTCAAATTTTTTCACAAATAAATATGTGAAAAGTGCAGTATGCATTTGTATTCAGCCCTCCTGAGTCAATACTTTATAGAACCGCCTTTCTATGCAATTACAGCTCCAAGCCTTTTTGGGGATGTGTCTACCAGCTTTGCACATCTAGAGAGGACATTTTTGCCTATTCTTCTGTGCAAAATAGCTCAAGCTCTATCAGATTGGATGGAGAGCGTCTGTGAACAACAATTTTCAAGTCTTGCCACAGATTCTCAATTGTATTTATGTCTGGACTTTGACTGGGCCATTCTAACACATGGATATGTTTTGATCTAAACCATTCCATTGTAGCTCTGGCTGTATGTTTAGGGTCATTGTCCTGCTGGAAGGTGAACCTCCACCCCAGTCTCAAGTCTTTTGCAGACTCTAACAGGTTTTCTTCTAAGATTGCCCTGTATTTGGCTCCATCCATCTTCCCATCAACTCTGACCAGCTTCCCTGTCCCTGCTCAAGAAAAGCATCCCCACAACATGATGCTGCCACCACCATGTTTCATTATGGGGATGGTGTGCTCAGGGTGATGTGCAGTGTTAGTTTTCCACTACACATAGCACTTTGCTTTTAGGCCAAAAAGTTCAATTTTGGTCTCATCTGACCAGAGCACCTTCTTCTACATGTTTGCTGTGTCCCCCACAACGGGACTTCTTATGGCTTTCTTTCAACAATGGCTTTCTTCTTGCCACCCTTCCATAAAAGTCAGATTTGTGGAATATGCGACTAATAGTTGTCCTGTGGACAGATTCTCCCACCTGAGCTGTGGATCTCTGCAGCTCCTCCAAAGTTACCATGGGCCTCTTGGTTGCTTCTCTGATTAATGCTCTCCTTGCCTGGCCTGTCAGTTTAGGTGGACAGCCATGTCTTGGTAGGTTTGCAGTCGTGTCATGCTCTTTCCATTTTCGGATGATGGATTGAACAGTGCTCTGTGAGATGTTCAAAGCTTGGGATATTTTTTATAACCTAACCCTGTGTTAAACTTCTTCACAACTTTATCCCTGACCTGTCTGGCTTTGGCCTTCATGATGCTGTTTGTTCACTAAGGTTCTCTAACAAACCCCTGAGGGCTTCACAGAACAGCTGTATTTATACTGAGATTAAATTACACACAGGTGGACTCTATTTACTAATTAGGTGACTTCTGAAGGCAATTGGTTCCACTAGATTTTAGTTAGTGGTATTAGCGTAATGGGGGCTGAATACAAATGCACGCCACATTTTTCAGATATTTATTTGTAAAAAAATTTGAAAACCATTTATCATTTTTTTCCACTTCACAATAATGTGCCACTTTGTGTTGGTCTATCAAATAAGATCCCAATAAAATACAGTTACATTTTTGGGTCTAACATGACAAAATGTGGAAACATTCAAGGGGTATAAATACTTTTTCAAGGAACTTTATGTGACAAGTCTTCATTCCTAGAGAGTCTTTTTGCAGCAGTGATTCTCATTTACTGCTAATTATACCAATTAACTAATGGGAGTGGTTACATTCACTTTGTTTTATACATATATTTGTGTCGTTCATGTTGGTGACTATGCTGTCGAAACATGTCAGCAGTTACCTTGTAACTTGGTTTTATCTGAATAAAGCATATGGATGGGTTCCAGAGTGCCGGTTCTTCCCATTCATTTCTATTTATTGTGGAGGTACAAGGCTTAGAGTGAGGGTGGGAGTGGATTTAGGTATAGTGAATGTTTGACTGGACTTCCAATGGCTTTCATGGCATAATCACCAGGTATTCTTTTCATGAAAACCATAGCTTTAAAAATATTGAAAATGTTTCTTTAGCTGTTCAAACTAATATGAGATTTTAAGGGTAGATTTACATACTGTATATATTGTAAAAAGGTGATAGCCATTTTCAGAGAATGGGGCACAACATACACACATGTCCCCATGCTTTCAGTAGACAATATTTGATACATAAATGAAATAATTAAGCATAGAGCGCTTTGTCTTTTCTGCATTTCTTGGAAAGCCTATTTTTATTTCAAAGATTGTTTGTGCTGTATTCAGCACCATATGCTCTTCTGGAATGAATTTCATAAAGGGAATTTTAATGAGATTAATCTAATCTTTCTGTTAATTTTTGTCTTTCCAAGGCACCAGAAATTTCTTCATCTGCCATTGTTCATTTCACATTTTAACAGACTAAATGATGTTTCAAGGGTTTCCTTCCCATTGTAGCAGTCGCCTGTGGTGTTCCAGACCGTGTATCATTATTACTGTTATCGTTATTACCAATATTGCTGTTATTAATTCCTGTTAGTGTTATTATTAATTCTGGCAGTGGTTCATGTGCTTTGAGCATGTTTTCCACTCTGCAGACAAAAAAGTGAAATCAACAGTCTGCTAAAATTGTATTTTGTTCTTAGGAAAAAAAGACAAAATAAGTTAAGTCATCTAACCACCCGCCCCTTGAACCCGCTCCCTTGCAAATACTTCGGTCACCCTCTGCCTCTATCCTACACTCTCTAACTCACATCTTCAATCTCTTCCCTCTCTTCTGGCATCTTCCCAAACTTTCTTTTTTTTTTTCAATTATGTTATTTAAACCACAAACCATACTTGTGGCTGCATCACGATATTGATGGCCCTGAGCATATATTTGGAATGTTAGATTGAAGCTCTGCGACATTACCTGGGAGGCTACATGTGTTGACTTCTGCCATAGCTGCACGCCCCCTGTAGTGTTGTTTGTGTGTGAGTATTTTGAACTACAATTGGATCAATGATTTGATCAAATGAGTGACTATATATGTCCATCCAGCACTTTCTATCCAATATTATCACCTAGGTGGGTCCCTTTATTGATTGGTTCGCTCCCTTAGTACATACAATATCAGCAAACAAATAATTGAGTATGGTTTTATAAACTTGCACATGGAAAACCATGAATTAAGTTTATTATATGTATTACCCCCTTTTTACATATTATATTATGTTTAATAGTACCGAGGTCTGCCCCACATCTGTCAGTGGTGAGGGGCGGTGCTGCGCATATCCGAGGGGCTCTCCATGGTCCATCCTCCACATGGCTCTCTCCTGATATCCACCACTGTTATCTGGAGTTGTAGGTATACCTGTATACAATGCTGTATTTTGGCATAGGCCTACAAGGCCCAGGCCTAGGGCAGCACTTTGCAGGGGGGCAGCACAAAAAGAGTCCATGCCAGCTTGCACTTTTAATGCTGCTGGTATGATAATACAGGCAGGGCCGCCATCAGGGGGGACAGCCTATACATATGTGGGGGTCTTCGCGTCCCAAAGGGCCCAGGCGGCGGACCCCAACCAATGATTTGTTGTGCGGGCAGTCGGCATTCTGCAACTGGGGGGGTGTTGGGCAGGAATTTAGTCAGGCCTAGGGCAGCACAAAACCTAAATACACCACTGCCTGTATATAGCGATTGCAATTTCAAGATCCGTAACTGTTTATGTAATTTCGTTTTTCTGAAGCTCAATAACGTTATCGTATTTCTGAACTATATTGTGACATTATGTTCTACCTTTATAGGATTTTATGGAAATATTCACCCTTGTTTTTCCTGAGGAAGCATTGTTTAGACGCGAAACATGTAGAGATGGTATCCAGTAACTTCACATCCCCTTGTTCATGCACGTCCGCTGGGGTCCCACCTAGGAGCCCTTTCCTTCCCCTCTGGGGCTATCCACTTACAGTCCTATTCGTCTGTGTATCTATGTTTTGGCGATAGTTATAGTTATTACTAAGGTCAACCATCACTGTCCTCTATGATTGTCTATGCCACCATACCTGTTTAGGGTTTTTGAGGATTAGGACTTGTGGGTGGTTCCCCCAGCATTATACCCATCACTACGGGATTACATACCCTTGGGTGACTCACACATATGTTTTTTATCTATGTCATTTTAATGGAATTTGAATAAAAATCTATTTTTTATATACTATAGTTTCAAGTGCCTTTAAAGTCCCCAATTTTCCATTTGGAAACTCCCAGTACTTCTCTGTCAATATTGGGATGTGGCACTAGCTTTATTCATATTTGGGTCCACGGGGGTCACGCCGTGAGGACCGTTTACCCATAGAATTCATTTAAACCACAAAATCCAGGTCATTACATCAAAAATGTGTAACCAGTAACATCCAAGATATTTGCATGGAACAGAACAAACGAGACAGACAAGACAGGATACCTATATCACTAACCAAATGTGAGTAATTTAGAGAATTATCCCTGTAGTTTACCATGGAGGGAATAAACCCCTTGCATTAGAACCTTGAAATGCCCACACCATTTTCCGTGTACGTAAAACCAAGAAAGGAGAAAGAAGATAAGAAGAGAAGAAAAAAGAAAATAGAAAAAAGAAGGGGAGGGGTTAAGGATAAGGGAAAGGGGGGGAAGGGGGTTCGGAAGAAGAGTGTCTAGGGACTGCTAGGCCGGAATAAGAACAATGTACGATGCAGATAAGGTCGTTTTTACATATTTTTTAGTTAATAGGCGGTAAACAACTTACGTGGATTTAGAACATAGGGAGAAGTTACCTTTTTAGGTTACGGAGGTAGACATTCAACAAAAGTATTTCACCTTCTCTAGTTATTCTACCTCCTAGTGTGTGAAAGTCACGTTGTATTTGTATTTTTTATGAGACTTAAAACCTCTGACACCTTAAACAAATAGGAGAGACTTCTCTTTGAGTACTAATAATCTATCGATGTTTTACTTATTGATGGATTTAAAGGTTGTAGGTAGAGGCTGGGACCTATGGGAAGAAGGCTTGGGGGAAGGGGGGGAAAGGGAATAGGAATTGGGGAGGGGAAGA
>BLSH010158756.1:3253029-3271716 GCA_018402905.1 Glandirana rugosa | reverse complement strand
GGTATGACCTCCCTTCATGCCTCGTAGCAAGTTTTTAAGTGTCTAGGGACTACTAGGCCGGAATAAGAACAATGTACGATGCAGATTGGGTCGTTTTTACATATTTTTTAGTTAATAGGCGGTAAACAACTTACGTGGATTTAGAACGTAGGGAGAAGTTACCTTTTTAGGTTACGGAGGTAGACATTCAACAACCGAAGTACTTCACCTTCTCTAGTTATTCTACCTCCTAGTGTGTGAAAGTCACGTTACATTTGTACTTTTTATGAGACTTAAAACCTCTGACACCTTAAACAAATAGGAGAGACTTCTCTTTGAGTACTAATAACCTATCGATGTTTTACTTATTGATGGATTTAAAGGTTGTAGGTAGAGGCTGGGTCCTATGGGAAGAGGGGGGGGGAGAAGGGTATCCTGGGTCGGAGATGGATGTTGGAAATTTAGGTAGTTATTCATTTTGTAGCTATCCAATAATCATGAGTTTCTCTTCAGAGAGGATAAACAAATTCCACAGTCTCCAAAATTCAGAGTATTTTTCATGTTTACATTGCACTGAAAGTGTGTGATCCTCCATCTTATTGATCTCTTCCACTTCATGAAGCCAACAACTTACAGATGGAGGCATTGGATTTTTCCATTGAAGAGGGATGCAAGATTTAGGTGCATTCAACAAATGGCGGATAATTGATTTTTTATACATTTTTGCTGGGTTAGACGTAGCATGTAACAAGAATAAGGCCGGATCATCAGGGATCTGTGAATTTTTGAACGATGCTCCGTACTTCCCTCCAGTATGGCACTATTTTGGGACAGGACCAGAAAATGTGCAGCATCGTTCCTCCCTCCTTCTGGCATCTCCAACATCAATCAGCTACCTCAGGATAAAATTTGTTTAACATCTGAGGGCTGTGGTACCACCTCGTCAGTATTTTGTAATTGGTCTCCTGTATCTTTGTGCAGATGGACGATTTCAACGAGAATCAAATAATATTTTGTTGTTGGCCGATTGTGAATGTACAATTCAACTCCTTCTCCCATTTCCTCATCTAGGGTAAATACAGCTGTTCTAAAGGAGTGACTAATAGATTATATGGTTTTAAGAGCACTTGTGTCAGCTGTATTATGCAATTGTACCTCACTGGGAAGTTAGGGAAAGGTATAACAGCTGTTGCCTGTCCAGGGCCTTCTGCTGAAAGAACCCATAGTTCCTCCAGGGGATGCACGCAGGAGTATCGCCTGCCTCATGGGGGACCTTAGTTAGCTTGTGCCCCTGCAAGCATGTCCACGGGGGGGAAACAACTGGCTTGGTAGGATGAAATATCTCTATAGCACTGGAAGGTGGCGTTTGGGGCAGTCAATTGAAGGGAGTATAGTGTTCGTGACAAGGGGGAAAAGTGATTTCAGGTTGCAGCTACTGCAAGTTAGGACTCATGTGGACCTTCTGGAGAAGGCATCCGGGAGCATCTCCATGTTCTCTGCTGCCGTGGTTGGGAGGCTCGCCAGTGAGTCGCCAGTCCCATTCGGCCAGCCGACCGTGGAAGATTCGGGACCGGGATAGGGTTTAACTCCATGAACTTGAAGAGAGCTGGTAGCATGCCTGGTGTTCAGAGAGTGAAGGATTGCTGATCCGAAAGGGGAACTCTCATCTGTATGTAATGTTCAACTGGCGAGCAAGATCCAGGACCGGGTGGAGCAGGGCACGGTATTGTAAGGTGGCTCTAGAGAGGTAGGGAAAGAATCTTAATGGATGCACCATGAAAGTCTACTTCCCCAGCCCCCCAAGCTTTGCGTAGAATAGTATCCTTATGGGTATAGTGATGGAGCCGGCAGATCACGTCCATCTGTCTATTAGGGTCTGTGGGGCGGGGGCCAAGGGCTCTATGTATCCGGTCAAATTCAAGCCTCTCGGGGAGGGCATCCCCTGAGATCCTATGGAAGATCGCTGCCTCTGACTCTACAAAGTCTTTGGGTCCAGTTGCCTCCGGCAACCCCCCTGAGGTGCAAGTTGTTGCATCAGCTCCTGTCTTCCTTGTCCTCCACGTGGAGCTTCAGGGTCACCACGGCATCAATTAGGGTATCCTGGAGAGATTCTAGGGTAGATAGCCGCTGTTATAGGGTGGCCAGTGAGGACTCCCATGACGCCAACCGGGAGGACAGGGGTTGTACATCCTTTCTGACCTCCTGCAGCTCCTTGTGGTGTTTCTTCCCCAGGTGGCCGATGAGAGTTTCTATATCTGACTTGTTCAGGAGTGCCTGGAGGAGGGCTCGCAACTCTGCATCAACTCTGAGGGTAAGGGGATGTGATGAGGGGCTCTGTGAGCCACTGGGGTGTCCAAGTAGGTGTCTGACATCAAAGAGGCAGCCGGGGAAGCTAGATGGGTATGTGAGCCCGAGGCCTCATGTGACAAGCCACATGGCTCTGCCATCTTGAAGCTCGAGGAGGCCGTCTGGGAGCTCGAGAAGAAATGGTTTTGGTCCCCATCAGCCTTACTGTTTTTACCGTATTTAGCACCCTTATTGCCGCCTTTTGTCTTACGCTTCTTTGCTGAGAGCATGCCATAGGTATTAAAGCAGAATAAGCCAAGGTAGATCGGTGAAGACCGTGAGCTGAGACAACTTGCGTCCACACTCGGCCATGTCCAGACCACGCCCCCCCTTCCCCAACTTTCTAAAGCATGCACTAGTCACCCCCACACTTTAAGTCCTTGTTGGATCACACCATTCTTAACATCCTACAACTGATCTTCTTGATCCCCTTTACCTCCAAACTCCTTGAATGCCTGGTCTAAAACTGACTGAGCTACCACCTCATTAGGAATATCCTTTTTGATCCCCTTCAGTCAGTATTTTACCCTTAACACTCCACAGAAACTGCTCTCCTAAAACTCACAAACAATTGCTAAAACCAATGGTCACTATTCTGTACTCCTACTCTTGGACCTCGCTGCTGCCTCCTCAAAGAACTCCACTCCTTTGGTTTCTGTGTCTGTATTTTTCATTGGTTTTCATCCTAATTATTGCACTGCACCTTCAGTGTCACTTACCATTCTACCTCCTCTCCTCTTCCTTTTTCCATTAGGGTGCCCCAAGGTTCTGTTCTTGAACTTCTCTTATTCTTGATCTATACCTCTTTCCTGGGTCAGCTGATAGCCTCCAATGGCTCTCAAAAACATTTCTACGCTGATGACATCCAAAGCTATCTCAGCTCACTCCTTCAGTCTCCTCATGAATCACTAATTTACTGACAGATGTGTCAGTCTTGATGTCACACCACTTCCTCAAACACAATCTATTCAAAACCAAGCCCATAGTATTTCCTCCCCTGACTTCTCCGTCAAGATTAATGGCCTGGCTTTGAACCCATCCCCACATGTTATGGTTCTAGGTGTAATCCTGGATTCTGAACCCTCCTTTCTGCCCCACATTCAATTCTTGCCACCTCAACCTTCGCATCTTCTCCAAAACACACCCTTTCTTAGTCAGCGACACCACAAAGCTTCTAGTTCACTCCCTGGTTAGCTCCCATTTTGACTACTATTGTAACTGTACTGTCTGTCCTTGTGTTGTAAAACGCTGTGCAAACTGTTGGTGCTTTATAAATCCTGTAATTAATTCCTTTTCTATATTGTCAGCAAGGCAGCTAGCATTTTCAGAAAAATGGCAGACATTGTGTTTCTTTCAGCACAGACTTACTGTTACTTGATCTAGACCCAACCACTTATAGGTGATAACTAATGGTGGCTAAACCGAGCAGAGCAAAAGGAAGTTAAAGCCCAACTGAACCCTACGACTTAGTCAGCTAAATACATTCCAGGCGCATCAAAGCAGAAGGTATTCAGCATATTTCAGGTTGTTTTCTTTCATAGATCTGCTACTGCTTAAGAGAAAAAGCCAGTCCCCTACCAACAGGACTCGTGCTTGCGATCTGTATGGAAGCAGTGCAGAGATCCGGCTCGCCCCCTACTGTGTTACACCCATAGCTCAGAAGAGCTCATAATCCTTGCTGATTGGAGTTTTCTGCCTCTGTTTTAGTAGGGTGCATATTGGACCTCGGCAGAGAGACTACAGCTTCCACACAGAGAGCAGGGGTCCTTCTGTGAAGTGTGCTGGAAAGGTGAGCTGCTTTTTAAAGAGATAATGTATTTAACTAATTTCAACTGAGAGTATTGCTGATGAGAAGGTCTGTATTAAAGTGATTTAACATAAAACTTAATTTGTTTATTAATATTGTCATAGTCTAACCAATTTTCACAGCACATGTATCAGACGTCTTTATCAGCACACCCCAATTATTTTGTAAATATCCCCTCCTATGCTGTAGTAGCATTTACATTGAAGTTTAGTAATAGTAGAGCTGTATCTGTTCATGATGACCTAGCTGCCACCCATTATACATCACCCCCACCCATAATATATTAGGAAGACGTTCTTCTTAAAAAAGCTATTTAACCTTTGCTCCCAGCATTAATCAGGATAGCATGTACTGTATTGTAAAATTGTATTTTTTTCTTTTAATATGAATGCATATAACATTGGGGAAGATTTACTAAAATTGGTACATGCAGAATTTAGTGCAGCTTTGCATAGTAACCAATTCGCTTCTGATTTTCCACTCTCTAGTTTTAGTCAATCCCCACCCCCATTGTATCTCACAGACCTGCAATAAATCAATGGGCAAAAAAAAAAAAACATATGCAAATATAACTTGCTTTAACTTTTTCCCAAGGAATAGGGTATTAGCTAATTTTTTAGGGTTTTTTTTCCATATCTAATAGGAAATGCAAGTTTTGTAGAGTTGTAGAGTTGAGGTGTTCATGTCATCACTTGCTCTAGGTCTTTAGGAGTCTCTCTTCTCAGTTTTTCTGTATATTTTTCCTGAATGTTAGTGGGCAAGCAGCTTTCAAAGAGTAAGTTTTTCTGCTCATTTCTAGTTTAGCATATCAGCATCTCACTTAACTTAATTCCAAATCTCAGAGCTGCAGTATCATTTTATGGATCATGAGTGATATTTATAACACTAGAGCCTTTTCATGCAGGTGGGTGAAAAAAGGCAGCTTCAAGGCTGCAGACATAGGCGTGCGCACATAGGGTGGAAGGTGTGCCTGGGCACATCCTAATCACCCTGTACTGTGCAGATTACCCCTGCTGCCTGGCTGCAAAGAAAGGGACTGGGCAATCTCTGTCTCAGTCTCTTTCTCAAAAGTGAGACATCAGGGGTCTTTTTAGACCCCTGATATTTCACCAAAGCCCCCCAGCAGGGCTCCTAAATAAAATAATAAAATATAACATTGTAAAAATAAACTACTGACTCCTATATCTGCCCTACTGACACCGCCCTCTGCCCTTATACACACACACACACACTCTTGTTTATTTCCGCTTTGTGGTGCACACCCTGATGCAATAGGCTGTGCACACCTATGGCTGCAGATAATAATAAGAGGAACCCTGGAGTGCTGGTCATCATGTATCTTCTTGCACCTTTGTTTTGCTTAAAAGTATATGCATCGCAAAGCAGCTGTTTTGCCATTATCAAGTTGAATTTCTGTTTAGCGTTATCATAACTTGTGCCATATCCAATCTGGTATGGGTACAGTTCGACAGCTGCATATTCATGGAAGAATTCCCACAAAGATCCAATTACTTGTTCTTGACACTGTCATCAACAATGTTGCTGGTCTTAAGCTGGAATTCTTGAGATCTGTGGATTACTTTGAAATAAATAATAGATCTGTTCTCGGAAACATATGTCAGAATTCCACGTTACCGATCTGCACCATTCCTTTCCAGTCTGTATCTGACAAGTGACTGTTTCAGATGTATCATTGTATATCGTCCTGCACTGCGTTTTGCTGCTCTATGCTTTTTAATTGCCTTCCTCTGCTTAAATGAGCCCTTAATGAATTCTAAACACAATAATTTATGTTGTGATTTCACTGAACAATTATGCAATTCACAAATAACCATCCGCCAAAGAAATTCTCAAACAAACATCAACTTTGAAAGAGGCTCTTCAGAGAGCTGAAAACACGACATCTGCTATTGTAATTGTTGTAACTTAGCTGTATTTGAAGGCTTTCAATGCTTATTACACATTTTTTTCCTCCCACAATCTAAAGCTGTAATGGGTAAACATCACTGAAGATGTGACTTTTTGCATGAAACTACAAAGTAGTTTTAGACAGACTTGTTACCAAATGAGACAGTTTTGCTAGTGATATAAAGACACATTAATTGGCTCAAAACCTCAATGAGGATGCTTAATTGTTTAAAGCAAACCTGTCTAGGAAAAACATATACTAAGCTATGGCATTGTCTAAAAGCTGGCACCTAAGGGTACCTGGAACTGGAAGTACCTCTACTGGATAATAAGTTGTTGCCTGGAGAGATCCTAAACACTGGGCAATGTTTACTGAATGCTCCACTATACCCCCTGTCTACCCAGAATACCTTGAGTGCCCCACAAAGGATTATAGGGTGGTGTAGGAACATGTTGGAGATGTGACCAATGCGGAAGTCCACACCAGTGGTTCTCAACTCCGGTCCTCAGGACCCCCTAACAGGCCAGGTTTGCAGGATAACTCAAATACATCACAGGTGATATCATTTGCTGCTCAGTGATTGCAGCATTCTAGTCTGCATCTCCCCAAGGCAATACTGAAAATCTGGCCTGTTAGTGGGTCCCGAGGACCGGAGTTGAGAACCACTGGTCTACACACAAGATACATAGTTGCCAACATTGTCAAAAAAAATTATAGGAACTAAAGGAAATTCAAAAAGTGAAACACACAATAAACAGACAGTACATGGTAATCTGCAAGATTACATTACTGTATCAAATCATTTCATTATATATGCCATTCTTTCTGCCTGGAAACTTGAGAATGTCCATGGCATAAAAAAGTGTCCCTTTAGGTCAAAAGCGATTTTTGATCAGCTAGAGAACACTGACAGTAAATAAGAATCATTTGCAGAATTGAGTGATACTGATTTTTGGGGAAATTTATCATCAGACACTGAAAGTGACGACAGCGACAATTCTGCAACTGAGCAAATTTCAGTGTTTTTGACTAGATTACATCATTGAATACATGTTGCTATTATTATATTATTATTATTGATAATTATTTATAGTTATTTATTATATTATAATTTTATCATACCCGGGATGTCTACTAGACTCTTGTCTTAAGTGAGTTATTCCTAAGAATTACAGGCTTACAATATAAAACGCCAAATTTCTATGCGAAAAAATCTACCGCTTTGAGACACAAAAATCTGACATAATCATACCGCCAGGGAGGTTAAAGGAATATTTCATTTTTATTGATTCACTTTAAGCTTTATTAAAATCACTGCTCCTGAAAAAATTATCGATTTAAAAACTTTTTTTTGCATTGATGCATGTCCCCTAGGGCAGGACTCGGGTCCCCATACACTTTTTTAGGGCAATAACTTGCATATAAACCTTTAAAATGAGCACTTTTGATTTTTCATGTTCGGGTCCCATAGACTTTAACGATGTTCGAATGTTTGCACAAAGTTTTGCCTGTTCGCATGTTCTGGTGTGAACCAAACTGGGGGTTTTTCGGCCCATCCCTACCTTCAGGTGTCCCCAGCAGCATGCCTCCTTACATCATGGTGTCCCCAGCAGAGTGCCTCCTTACATCAGGTGCCCCCAGCAGAGTGCCTCCTTACATCAGGTGTCCCCAGCAGATTGCCTCCTTACATCAGGTGTCCCCAGCAGATTGCCTCATTACATCAGGTGTCCCCAGCAGCATGCCTCCTTACATCAGGTGTCCCCAGCAGAGTGCCTCCTTACATCATGGTGTCCCCAATGGAGTGCCTCCTTACATCAGAGTGTTCCCATCAGAGTGCCTCCTTACATCAGGTATCCCCAGCAGAGTGCCTCCTTACATCAGGTGTGTCCCCAGCAGTTTGCCTCCTTACATCAGGTGTCCCCAGTGGAGTGCCTCCTTACATCAGGGTGTCCCCAGTGGTGTGCCTTCTTACATCAGGTGTCCCCAGCAGCGTGCCTCCTTACATCAGGTGTCCCCAGCAGAGTCCCTCCTTAAATTAGGGTGTACCCAGCAGAGTGCCTCTTTACATCAGGTGTGTCCCAGCAGAGTGCCTCCTTACATCATGTCCTGTGGCCTGTTGATTTATTTGGCCTCCACGCTATTTACTAGTACTGGAGCCAGGGTACAACCAAGAGGCGGAGCTTGGGTGTCAATGAAAGTGGCTGCCAATAGAAATTCTATTGGCAGCCGATTTGCATTGCCACCGGGCTCCGCCTCTTGGTTCTTCCTCACCACTGGTCTCCAGTAAAATGGAGACAGAGCCAGCTGTCGTCGACCTCTAGCGGCAGCAGCGGTGGCAGAGGAATAAGGGAAACCCGGATTTCTGGAAGCTCCACTATAACCCCCTTCATCCCAGAATACCTCTAATGCTGTCAAAGCCCCACAAAGAATTGTAAAGGGGTATAGGAACTAGACTTGTGCAAAGCTGAAAAATTAGTTTGTTTTCATTTTCGTTCCATTTGTTTTTTGTTTATTTTTTCGGAAATTCAAAAAATTTGGAATTCGGAAATCCAAAAATTCAGAAATTTGTGAATTCGCCAATTGCGGTAATTTTCAGTAATTTGGAAATTCGGCAATCGGAACAGCCAAAAATTTGAAATTTGGAAATGCGAAAATTCGAAAATAACAAAGAACATTTGAATGAATAAGTAACTAATAAATAACTATTAAATTATAGGTATTGCAATTTCCTTGAAAATATGTTAGTGATAAATTTCATATTTAAGTTCACTAAATGCCAAATTTTCAAGGAAATTCCAATACCTATAATTTAATAGTTATTAGTTAGTTATTATTTCAAATGTTTTTTCTTATTTCTGAATTTCCAAAATTCCAAAATAAGAAAGAACATTTGAAATAATAATAAAAAACTATTAAATTATAGGTATAGCTCTTCTATACCCACTGCCATCCCATAATCACTCTCTCTTCACTAGCAAAGCCCCTTTTTGGATTGTGCTGTGGTGGTTGGTGGAGCATGTTAGAGTTGGAAACAATGTGGTAGTCTTCACATGGGGAAAGCTGGATTCACATAGGATAGTTTATGCCACAGATCTGATGAAGAGGTCCCGTGTGGCCTCAAAACATTGCACCTGCACTTCATGTGAAGTGATCACTTTAAATAAAGATTATTAATTAAGGATCCATGGAGCTTTGGCAACATATATTCCTGTCATTGCTGATACCTGTCAATCAGCTGGCAGTTCCTATAGCACCCTTCTATTTCAGGCCTTGTCCAGGAGCTTGTGCAACGGGAATATTTTGAGTGTGGTACCAGCTGATAGGCAGAAAACTGCTGTAATATGATATAAAGTATATTATTATAGTGGGTTTGCCTGAAGCTTCATCTTTCTGATACTGCAGAATGCAAGTTGTACCTTTCACTCTGATCTGGAAGCTTCATTACCAGGACAAGATATACCTATGTCATTCAGTCCGGTTTGGACAATCCCCGTTACAACTTCATACAGCTGGTAGGGGAGATCGTTAATCATTACAAGACTTTGCTTCACTTGTTGGGTCAGGTCTACAAATGTATAGTTTTTACTAAAATTGAGGTTCCTCCTTAAAATTACTTGATATGATTTTCTGGAAGTCCATTCTCACTATTTTCTATTGATGTTACTTCTAGCAATAGCTTTACCTATAAACCACCTATGAAGTGAAGAACCATAGCCCTTTAACCCTTCCAAAGTTCTCTTTGGTTTTTCTCCTGTTGTTTATTGTTCTTTTTTTGTAATACAAATAAATGGTAGAATTGGATATGCTTATTTGTAAATGTTTTTATTAGTTCCCAATAAAACATTTTACGATTACATTTTATGATTGTAGTAAAGCCACCCTGTTGTGATAAAAGGCACTTTGTAAAAGAAATGACTGCTGCACAGTGCATTGTGTGACTGCTCCCTGACTTCTGGGTCATATAATTTACTCAGTTTATCACCTTTTTATGCATTTGGTTACTGCATTATGAAAATGATATTCAAAGCCATGGATATGGTGCGTATTCATATAAATAAGGCGATTTGACTTGCAAGTAGCTTATCACGAGGAACGCTAACATGCTGATTGCGGAGAATAATCAAGCGTAGCTTTACTTTGTTTTAAATAATGTATTTAACAGATTCATTAGTGTTTTTTCTTTGGCTGTAACTGTAGACCTTTTGGGGATTTTATTTTTTAAAGTGAACTTGTCAGTGGGATTTCAGTTTTAATAAAATAACTTTACTGCTGAAAGCATACTTATCACTAACTTAACAAGTCCGCAAGCCTAAAAAGCATATATCTTTGATTGCTAAGAAGCAGTCTTTGAGATCCTGGCAAGTGACTGTGCCTAGTTTGAGAGGTGCAGTATGGGACAATGATGTCATCAGTCTGCTGCAGGCAAGAGGAAGCATTTTCTTCCTCCCGAGTCATCACTTACTACACAGTTCCAAGAATAGGAAGGGGGGGCTATTATGTGTAAGTCAACAAGTATACACACAGCCAGGAACATAAAGAATGGAACACAGGGACTATATATTACAGGTGATTATATGGCACCGTCATTTTACCCAGCACTTTACATATATACATTATACTGTACATTCGCATTAGTCTGTACCCTCAAGAAGCTTACAATCTAAGGTCCCTAAGGCTTCATTTACACGGGACGCTATTTTAACCTCCCCTGAATGATTTTTTTGTCTGCTAGAAGCCGGAGTCTAAAACGGCCGTTTTGCAGCATTTTGCCTGCAGCATTTAGCAGCGTTTAGCAGCGTTTGCGTCTAGGAGCGTTTTTAAAGAAAACATTTTTTTTTAAAATGGAAACGCCTGTAAACAAAACGTCCTAGACGTGAGTTACCACGTTTAGGCACGTTTATGTGCGTTTACAGGCTGTTTGGCGTTTCAAATGCCTCTGAACCCAAAGATTGTTAGGACAGGTATTTTGATCACATGAGAGGTACATACAAATATGTCAATTTACACTAGTTAGCCTTTGTGCACAAAAAAAAAAAAAATCTGACATTAGATTCATATTAAATACAAGCATCGTAGGGGACCTGGACTTCTGGATTTGCCAGTACTGTCCTTATTATCTTTCTTCCAAAATAAAGATTTGGGCTGCTTAACATGGATTTAAAACCAACCACAGCGGCTCTTTATCCACTTGCCGCCCGCGCACTGCCTTTTAGCGGCGGCAGTGTGGCGCTGTCTTGCGAATCGGCTGTCACTGGGATCAGTTAGATCTCTTATGCCCATAGCAGCCCAGCCCCTTCACAGTTAGAACACGCCTAGGGAACACAGTTAACCCCTTCCTACCCCCTGCAGGTTAACCCCTTCACTGCCAATGACATTTATACATTAATTAGTGGATATTTAAATTTCTGATCGCTGTATAAATGTCATTGGTCCCAAAAAAGTGTCAAAAATGTCCGACATGTCTGCCCCAATATCAAAGTCCCGATAAAAATCGCAGATTGCCGCCATTACTAGTAAAAAAAAAATGTAAATACACCATAAATTAATACTCATGGTTTGTAAACGCGGCAACTTTTGTGCAAACCAATCAATAAACGCCGATTGCAATTTTTTTTTACCAGAAATATGAGGAAGAATATAAATCGTCCAAAACCGATTAATACATTTGTTTTTTTATATTTTTTTTTTGGATTTGTTTTTTAGCAAAAAGTATTGGGTTTTTTTTTTTGCAAAATTGTCGCTCTTTTTTTGTTTATAGCGGTAATGAGAAATGATGCAGAGGGGATCAAATACCACCAAAAGAAAGTTCTATTTGTGGGGAAAAAAGGACGCAAATTTCGTTTGAGTACAACATTGCACGACCACGCAATTGTCAGTTAAAGTGGCGCAGTGCCGAATCGCAAAAAGTGCTCTGGTCCTACAGTGGGAAATCCTTCCGGGGGTGAAGTGGTTGTTTAACAGCCAATACCATAAATAAGGGTAAACAAATAAAAGGTACCAAACAAGTATTTGAATTGACAAGTATTGCCAGGAGAGGGTCTTTTCATGTCTACTAACCAAAATCGTAACTAAGCACCATCCCTGCCTCAAGCGACATTCCCCTACCAGCGCAAGGACAGTTTCAGTTTGGGCATATATATTGACTTCCACCAAGGGACTGAGCCTCTGGAAGAACCAACAGCCCACCTAAGGAGAGCTCCGAACCACCTGATGGGCCCTGTTTTGTAATGATTTTCCACGGACCCTCAAAGACCCCCAGTCCAATCAAGCTGCCATGCTAAGAAAACACCCCCTTAATGAAGATAATTGAAGAAGGACAGGTGAGTGGAAGAGCTTCACTCTCCAGCCGGCCTTTCCAGAATGACTTCCCAGCAGCACTCTATCCTGTCCCCTGCGTCTCCGTCTTGCTATCTTACCAGGGCCCACCATTCAAGTAAGACTTCTTATTAATATGCTTCCACTTCACATGTTACATGTTTACCCTTTCCTCAGAACTATTCCTCTGCTTAGTCATGTAGCCCCTCTATTCATTTCTCCTCCAGGGATAACTTTTCTATGTTCTAGGCCAGTCTTTTCTTTTGTGCACCCAGGGAACCTTCTGACCCTGGGCACTAGAATATTGTGTCTTCAGGTAAAAGTGTATGTTTTTATGTTATATCACAATTTCTCTTACTCTCTTTGGCTTTTAAATTACATATACATAATTGAAAATACTCTCTCTAATGGTTGCTTGCATATTTCAAAATGGGAACAGCATAGAAAACTTATACTAAGCAGACAGCGGAGGCTGTCATCTCTGTGCTAGCCTTCTAGCTAATGTAAACTTATAATGTTGCTGTTTGGAGAACTTCACCTGTCCCAAACTGTGAAGGATCTGGCTGCAATTCTTTGATCTCTCATGGTCCATGTGCCCTGCTCTTCATTCAGTTTAATGGGAATCCCATTTGTTTGCTTTTTCAGTCAGTCAGAGCTTTGCTGCATTGCACAATGCTACTTAAATATTTTTATAGGATGGGAGGGTGGAAAGACCATGTCAATGTGTTCCTGTTCCTTCGATGTCCAATCAACAGGCTGGAGTGGGTCTTGGGCCCTGCAGGCCTCCTTGCTTATTTGCAGTAGAGAATGGTGAAGCCCTAGCTGTGGCTGTGCCATTTAGCAGTGGTATCTGCATCACAAGAAGCATGTTAATAATAGCATGCTGCCTTTGAGATCAGGTATAATGACATGATTTAATTTATTATGAAGTCACAATTGCAAACTTTGGAAGCTTTTAGGTGGACTCTAATGCATTATGGTGGATTTCATTGGTTTTGCTACTGTCAAACTAAAAAAAAAAAAACAAGAAAAAAGTTACTTTTGGATTACCCCATCCAAGGAGGGCAGCATCCACCTGGTCTTTATTCATTGATATCCCGGCTGCCTGCCATCATGAAGGTCCTTTAGCGCTGGAAATGACTGTTTTTTCTTGTCAAACTCAGTTGCATTTATTAAACCAAGGTGCCACTCCAAGGCATCTGGACTTCTAAAGACTGGCCTGGCTATGGCTCTCATCCCCTATAGCAAATGTCTCCAAACTTTCTAAGAAGAGGGCCGGTTCACTGTCCTTAAAACTTTAGGGGGGCCAGACTGTGGCCAGTGGTAGTAGAAAATCCCCCAGCATCAATAGGAGTAAACAATGCCTCAGGCCTGTCAGTAATCAGTGGGAGTAAAAAAATTACATAAGAGCTGTGGTCAATAGGAGGAGGAATAGTGCCCCACCCCATCATTGGTATTAGTGGGAAGAATGCCCCATGATTGGTGTCAGTAGGAGGAAGAGCGCCCAATCATTGGTGTTAGCGGGAGGAATAATGCCTCATCATTGGTGTCAGTAGCAGGAATAGTGCCCCATTGTCCATGTCAGTAGGAGGAATAGTGCCCCATCGTTGGTGTCAGTGGAAGAAATAGTGCCCTATCTTTTGTTTCAGTGGGGGGGAATAGTCCCCCATCAGGTACAATGGCCAATGTGTGAATAAGAACTGTTGTTAAGTGTGAAACGCGTCTGCCTTTGACCTGGTTCATCCTGTACCATGCTATTTGATGCTTCAATAAACGAAGATACTTTTTCGGACTTCCTTTGAGGTGCAGTCATTCCTTTGTCTACACTCCCCCAACAGGTATATCAGTGGGGGGATATATGCCCCAATGTTTGTGTCAGGGTGGAATTGATTTAAATCAAGTTGATTTAAATCACTAGTAAAAAGGCTTGATTTAAATCAACTCAATTTAAATAATAATTTTTAAAGAACAACTGTCATCTCTGTCCCACAGCGGCTCCTCCTCTGACCCACTATTGACTCAGCGACAGTCCCATTCACTTTAATGGGACGGCTAGTGATGCGGCAGTGGCACAACAAGGTGAGGGACATGGCGGCAGCAGGTGAGTGGATGCCCGCTAACAGGCGCTGCCATGATAGATCTGAAATGACAGGTGCGCTTTAAATGTAAGGACTTATTCTTGCTGGTAGTTAGAATCTTTAATATTTGCAAACAAAATGAAGGTTTCCTATTTAGTGTAATACGCTGTCAGGTTAGTAAAACAGCAATATCGGAACCGATTCAATCATACAGTTTGTAGTGTACATGGATTTGAAAAACAATGGGATAAAGGAATATTCCTGAACTTTGTTTTCTCTCATGGTTACTGTGAAATTGTGTGAATGCATCAATGCAGTGCATGTTATCTTGGATTCATTGAATGAGTTTACCAAAAATGTAAATATTGCAGAATATAAAGCCTCATGCTACATAAGTAAGCTCCATTTCATAGAATAGAAAACTATCTTTAGATAAACTATCTTTAGATCGTTAGATAGGTTTTTACTCCGAAGCGTTTTATTAAAAATAAAAAAAAATCATTGATTTTTATCCACCCTGGTTTGTGTCAGTTGAAAGAAAAGTCCCATCATTGGTATCAGTGGAAGGAATAGTGCCTCATAGTTGGTGTCAGTGCGAAAAGTTATGCCTCACTTTTGGTGTCAGTGGAAGGAATGTTGACTCATCGTTGGTGTCAGTGGGAGGAACAGTATCTTATGTCAGTGAGAGGAATAGTGCCACAAGAGCCAAAAAGGCAAGCAAAGAGCAGCAGTTTGGACACTACTACCCCATAGCAATTTTTCTCTACCCTAGTCCCCACATAACCCCGACAGGTCCTGTTTTGAGATCTTTTTTCTCATATATAACAGACATTGTCCCCCTTGTGTATATCTTTATTACATTAGATAAAATGATCCCCTCCATTGTGATAGAGTGACAGGCGGACGTATAAACCATCCTGTATTAGAAGTTTGCTGAACTCTTTGAGTTTCCTTGCAGCATTATTAAGTCATTTTGACAAAATCAGCAAGTAGTTAGCACAGATTTACTATCTAAATTAGGGCAAGTGGCCAGACATTATCTAAATTAGGAACAGCCATTATTTTCTCAGTGGGAACCCATTATTCAATAAACGCCTGTTCAAAAACTCTGGCTGTAATTGAGCATAAGGCTAACGTCACTTTATATTAGCATAACACTGCATTTCTCCAAACAAACAAATAACAATATGACATTAATTAAGTGCTGGCATCACTCCCATCCTGACCTTGAAATGGGACTTACTAAGGAGAGACGAAAAGCTTGAGTTAACTGCAAGTTCTGTATGTATGTTTGTAAGGACATAATGAATTAAAAGGAAGTGAAAGTTCTGTTCTGTTTGTTTGTCTCTCTAATTAGCCAATTCTAGAGCTCATCAGACTCTCAGATTCTCACTTTCGTGTATGGCTAGCAATGTAGACATTGATATTCTGTTAAATAAACACCAACCCCACTTCCCACAGCTAAAACCAGAACCCCTATTAAGAAGTAAATCGTACACAGGTAAATAGTCATTAAATTAACCCGTCACTTGTATAGAATCAAGTTAAATCAATGTTGTATGTCACCACAAAGTGTTACTGTGGACATATTAAATAAAACAGTGCCTCGTCCTGGATTACTTAGTATATATTGAAAATGAGAGAAAATGGACTTTCTTGGCTCAACACTCAAAATATGCTTAAAAATGAATAAGTATTTTATTGAAGATACAAAAAAATTGTTTCAATTAAAAAATATTTTATCACAGTTCACTCAACATATGACAATCTCATTCCCTGGGATATACCATCAACTTTAATACAGAAATAGAAACAACCAAGTATTTTCAGCCATACTGCCATGGGATTACATGACCCTACTGCAAACTACCCATAGATGGTCATAGATAGGGTGATGATCAGCAGCGGCCCATCCATTGAGGGCACATGGGCGTCATCTCCACTATCCCTATCACCGCCACCTCCCCTATCCCTGTCACCACCCCCTCCCTATCCATGCACCCGGCCCCTTTCAGGATGCCGGGAGTTTGAATTACAATGTCGGGGGTGTTTTTTTGAAGCACTGATTAGAACAAAAGGCTTTAATAGGCTTCAAAATAGGGTGGGCTCGGGGCACAGAGAGGGCTGTCAGAATACAAGCTCAGCGGTGAGGATTACCCGTCCAAATCAAGTGTCTTGATATCATCTAAGGACTGCTTTAGTCTTATGGCCCGTACACACGGTACAATTATCGGCCAACAATGGTCGTACAACAGCCCGTTGTCTGATAATCTGACCATTAGTACGCAAGATTCAATTTCCAATTATCGTCCAACAGAAGTTGTCTGAGAGGACTAGAAAACTTTTGTTGGCCAACAAGGCGTTGGCCAATTTTCAGCTTGTGTATACAGAAGTTGGCCCACGTAAACACACATGCCAGGAATCCGGGAAGTGTTCAGTTGTGTAAACCTGTGTCCATAATTCACAATTCACATTCACCTGAACTTCCTCTTTATACACTCCTAACACATCACTACGTTCGCCTTTGTCGGACAATTATTTGACAACCGTCAGTACGCTAGAAAAAACCAGGGACGGCCAATTTGGACAAAAGTTGGACGTGTGGTTGTACGACAATCGGCGCGTGTGTATGAGGCTTTAGAAAGCCTTTCCCCAGGGGTACAAAGCTTCAGTCTTAGGGTTTCAAGAATGGGTCTTCCCTAGAGTCAGGTCTCCTCCGTCAGTTCTTACCCCAGTACCATATTTCCTATTCATGTAGTCTGTGTGTAGTCAGTATCACATTCCACATTCTTCCTTTATGAATAAATGTGAGAGGAAAAACAATTCTTCCATTTGCTTTGATTTTTATAACATGTTTAGTGAGAAAGGAGGCTTGTAAGTATTCCCGAACCCACTTCTGCAATTCTCAGAGGACACAATTGGTTAGCCACTATGTTTCATTTTAACGTTAAATAATGATAGCTACAACATCCAGGACATAATCATCTGTAAAAACTGTTCCTCTGCTTCATTTTTATTATGAATCCTATTCGTTGCCAAGCGAATATATTAATTTGATTTAACAATACTAATTAAAGTCTAGGAGTCAACACTCACTGCCTGCCTATGGGTTTTTTTTTTATTTCATTTTATCACTGATTAAAATGTTAATGAAAAACAAAACAGCCATAACTTTGTTATGTGTATTTCTCAAAACAAAATGCACTCAGCATGCCTAGCACGTTAGGAAAAAAAATCATATTCCTTTCAATGAAACGCAGTATCATTAAGTGCAAGATTATATTATCTGCTTAGTAATAAAAACATTTTAAAGGCAACTCCGTGTTTAATTCTATTTTCCATAAACCTTCCTATGATGTCCAAAATAATTTTACAGTAAGATTGTATTTATTTGCAAAGTATCCCTGCCTTTTTTTTCTGTGTTATGTCCCTTCCACTGCCTTGCTAAAAATCATTAATATGACATTAAGGGGTTGATTTACTAAAGGCAAATAGACTGAGCACTCTGCAAATGCAGCTGCTCCAAAGCTTAATAAATGGGGTAAAGCCTCACTTTCCAAAGAATACCCAAATAAAATGCAAGCAAATAAAAAAAAAAGCATTTTTGCTTGCACATGATTGGATGATGGAAGTCAGCAGAGCTTCTGCCCATTTACTAAGCTCTGGAGCAACTGCACTTGCAGAGAGCAACTACTCTTTGCAATGTGCACAGTCTATTTGCCTTTGGTAAAGCAACCCCTAAGTGTTCTTTCAGACAGGTGGTAAGCATACTGCCCTCTAAAAAAAACATCTGCGGGATCCCGAGGATCGCTGTTCAAAGAGCAGTATAGCAGCTGTTTTTTTTCAACTTTTCTTTTATTGCCGCACAGCAATTTTACATTGCAGGACCACACCGCAACTGCAAGCCAAGCATTTGTATCACAGTTGCTTTTTTTTGTCGACGATATGACGAGAAACTTGTCGCTAGGAGCCCTAGGGCGTCTACAAAAAAAATCTCCCGTCATACGAATGGTGGACAGACTTTCTTGTGAATCCCCAACGAAATGGTTTCCGTTTATCTGACACGTGTAACGTTTCTCATCAACGAGAGACGTTCACGTCAACGAGGTCTCGAATCATTTACCCGTCTTCGAGACGACTGAAGGTAGTAGGTTAGTACACGTTCGTTTTTACGAAAAAAAAAATAAACGAACGTAAAATAAACCCATAAGAAACCTTTCACTCCGAAATGGGGTAAATAATTCGAAACCTCG
>BLSH010158756.1:3229625-3252928 GCA_018402905.1 Glandirana rugosa | reverse complement strand
CCGAGGTAAGTGTAGACACGCAAAGGAACATAATTTACGCGACGTGATTTTTAACGTCATGGTCTGTGGTCTTTTTTCCATGTAATTTTTTCGAATAATGTATGACGACCACTTCTGGAGTTCCCCCAAAGAGACCACTCGTTCTCGTACCTAGGACGTCAACCCGAAATTAATTATCAAACCCCATTCGGAGCAGGAAATCCTGAGAAAGTATGTCCGGTGGTCCCCACCTTTTTGACCGTCGACTCGGGACCAAAATTACGGGGAGGGGGTCGGAGATTAGACTTAGGGTTAGGTGGACCGTCCCGACACGTGTACGACCCAGCAGTATGTAATAAGCTTTTTTAATGTACCTTTTTTCTGGTGTCTGGTACTGCAATTTTTAGTGCAGCGCATTTAATACAAGGAAACGCACAGATGTGAATGGAGCCTTATTGTTCTTGTGTTAACGCACCAATTTCACTTTCAGGCCCCATTCACATCTAGCATAGTGGGAGCAGATGTTTTATATCTTGTTTTCCTGTGACACACATAGGGCAGCCCATTGATTTCAATTGGCTGCACTACGTGTAGTTAACAGGACATTTTGGCATTTTGTGGGTTGTGTGTTTGCAGCATTTGCCCCTCGTTTTTTCACATGGCAAAATATGTGTTTGCTTCTGTGTTTGGTGTGCTTTTAACAATTAATGGCACTGAAAGTGCAACTAGTAATTTTAGGTGTATAAACGTGGCCATACACTATACAATCTAATTGTAAATTGTGAATTTAGTGAGAAGGGTGATCACTGATTGATTGCATCTTATTTAAAAAATGTGCACCTGGGAGTGGGCGGTGAGTAGGAGGGTGAATGATGCAGGCTGTGTGCTAATGGGGTCAGTTGGTCAACTCCTTCTTGTGTTAATACCTATAGTCTGTGTGAAGGTAAGACATTAAGAATGGAAACAAATGGAAACATGGATGGAGGAAGTAAAGTAAGTGTCTGTAGATTTAATTGAGAGTGTTGATATTTTTGCAAAATAAAGTACATGAATGTTATATTGGTACATAGGGGAGCTGGAATTTAGAAAAAATCAAAGATCAAAGGTGAACTTACCCTTTAAGTCTCACAATTGCTAGTGTGCGCACACTCAGTGATAAATCAGGACCAAATGCAGAGGTAAAACTATGGGTCTATATTTACATGTTTTTACATAAGATTCACCAAATTTCACCTAGGATTTTTTTTCAACTGAATCCGAAAAAAAAGCATGAGTATTGGGTGCAAATTGTGTGAATCTTGGGTAAAAAATGTATAAATAGACCCCCATAGTGTTATGTCTGCTGGCTTGTATCCTTCCTCCTATAACGTGCTCCATAAGGCTTGCCCACAGATTTTTCCACACAGGATGTTTTAAATGCTGCATGTAGAGGCATTTTGCTTTTTTTCTGCCCCTAAACACCCCTCAATGTTAGCCTAGTGTCCATCACACATAGGCGTTTACAGGTGTTTAGAGGGGCCAGGCTTACATGTTCCAAAGAAGAGCGTTTCAGTATCAAAAAATGCTTGACGCACCTAAACGCGTCTAAACTCCCTTTAGCGCTAGGCATGTCAAGCCTATCAGTTAATATTCTGCCCCAATGGCTGCTGGAGGTACATTTTTTTGGGGAGGGCAACAAACAGTGCACCTACAGAGCCACCACCCACTCTCGGTCGGTTGGGAAACCCGCACCCCCCAGGCCGGTCGGTCGGGTCATCAGGAGCACTTACCCCATCTATGGCGGGCAGCGCTTCACCCGGGCGGCAGATTCTCCTTCCTCTGCTCTCCTCCTTGGCATCATGGGTGGCTTCCCCTGCTCTCTTCCGCAGGCATCACGGACGGCTTCCTCTTCCCCTGCTGTCCTCCTCAGGCATCATGGCTCCCTCCTCCTCCCTTCTCCTCGTCAGTGGCAAATTCTCCTTTCGGCCAATCAGGAAACAGGTCTCAGACCCACTCCCTGATTGGCCAGGAGGAGAATCAGTGCGAAAATAGCGAACATTCATTCGCTATTGTTAAATAACTGGTTGGGCTCGGAGCGCAGTGCTCTGCACCCCGAGCCCATCCTTTTTTGAAGCATATTAGAGGCTCTAATCACGTGCTTCAAACAAAAAACACCCCCCCATTGGATTCTATGCATCCGGCACCCTGCATGCAGATCAGGTGGCCAGACGCATGGATGGGGGGGCGGTGCCCATGTGCCCCTAATGGACAGGCCGCCCCTGCTCTGACCAATGGAATGAATGAACGTCCAAACACTTGACATGCCTAAACACACCTAAATGCATTTACAAAATGGAGCTTTAGGTGCATTTTTGACTCTGCTTTTAACTCCTCTGGAGCATAGGGACGAAATAAAAAAAAAACATCCCATGTGCATGGGGCTTAGAGAAAAGTAAGACAAATGAAAGCTTGGGAGAGGAATGTGGGATGATGAAAAATGGAAGTAGTCCGGTGAACAAGGGTGTATAATCCAACTTCTCTGCATAAGCTCAGTGTTTAAAAAAGTTGTATCAGAAGAAATATAATATAATATAATTTAATATAATATAATATATTTAAATTGCTTAGATTACCGTCTGAAAAAGCTAGCTGTCTTAATTCTAAGCTGATTCGTTGGCTGCAAATAGTCTCTAGGTCGCAGACTTAGAACTAGTATGCAAATCAGGAATTCTGAATTCACTGGTTGTATGCTTGTTCCAAAAGCTTTGTTTTTTGAAGCCAGAGACGGCCACAAAACTAACATTTTCAGCATGACAGTGGTAGGGTTCATGTCCAGAAGTATCCTTTAATATTGCCATTTAAGATGCATAAATACAAGTTTGGCCCATGGGAAGTTATTTTTGCCATATAATAAATCATTTTTTTAAGTAAGATAATTGTACCATTTGTACAGTGGCTAATTTACTTGTTCCTTAAATCAGTATTAGTGAAAGCAAAATGTCAGATCAGTTAGACACAGGAAGCATATGCCTGTGGTATGACTAGTGATGGTAACAGATGGTAACATATGCCAGTGCTATGACTAGTGGTGTCCCACACAGCAGGCTATGATGTATTTGTTCCGATGCCAGGGTACAGATCCAGGAGCATCACAAACATAGCAAAATACACAACACGCTAGCCTGTCACATATTCCACTATGATGATAAACATGTGCCAAGCTGCTGGATGTTCAGGGGATTTAAAGGGAATGTTTTCAACATTTTTAGGTAAATGTGTTAAAGAGATCCACATTAAACGTATTCCCGTTATATGTTAATGTAAAAAAATAGTAATTATATATCTAAGATAAGATCAGCTGTACTCTCTCATTACATATGCAAGCTCTGCTTCCTGCTTTGCAATAACACACAATAGGTGTGCTTTATTGCACTTTCCTACAATGCGAGTCTAAAATAGGGGGCTATTTATTAAGAAAAGAGAAAAAAAAGTGTGATACTCACCTCTGAAAGGGCCACTGAGTTGCCCCAGGTTCTTTTCCCACTAGTGTAGGGGTGGCAACATTTACTCCCCAGCTCAATGAAACAGGTTAGCGGATGCCTTTTTCTGTATTTATTGTTGAACAACTTGGATAGGGTACTGGGAGCTGTGGGATTCTCCAGAAGGCTAAACAGTATTAATAGGGCACTCTTCACTCTGCATACTTCTTAGAACAGTCCCATAAACAATAGCTTAGGAAATGGAACACCATAAGCAATAACCCAGGCCAGGCAAGCCTTAGTATGAGTGCTCTAGGGGTGATCAGCAGCAACAGTTGCCCAGATCCTGCACTCAGGCATGTACTCACAAGTCCCTGGGGTACTGGGATACCTCCCTCCTGTTTTAAGCAAACATTTCCTCAGTGGACTCTCCAGACCAAAACCTAGATGAAATTCCTCTTCTTTAGGTTCTTAGTAAATAGCCCCCCAGCTTTAGCATAGCTGGGACCTCAATGAGCTCCTTGGCAAGTGTCAGCTGGGCTGCCTACAAGAGCAGCAGCCATTCTAGGTTGGGATTTTTTTTTCTTGGACAAGAACAGGGTAGCTCCAGACTTCATACTATTTATGCTCACTCCCGGCCACCATCTGGACACCCTCCCCCAGGGATTGGCTGAGACAACATAAATATTCATCTGCTGATTTGCTTTGTCCAGCCCACTACATACTAGAATCCTCCAGAAGGCAGGGGGAAACAATCAAATCTGCAGCCAGTGAAACCCAGAACAACTCACACATAGGGATGGGCCGAACACCCCCTGGTTCGGTTTGCATCAGAACATGCGAACAGGCAAAAAATTAGTGAGAACATTCAAACACCGTTAAAGTCTATGGGACCCGAACATGAAAAATCAAAAGTGCTCATTTTAAAGGCTTATATGCAAGTTATTGCCATAAAAAGTGTATGGGGACCCGGGTCCTGCCCTAGGGGACATGTATCAATGCAAAAAAAAGTTTTTAAATCGATTGTTTTTTCAGGAGCAGTGATTTTAATAGTGCTTAAAGTGAAACAATAAAAATGAAAAATGTCTTTAAATATCATGCCTGGGGGGTCCCTTTGTTCTGCCTGTAAAAAGGCGCATCTCTGTGATGTTTAGAACATAGCCAGAGCAAAATTACTTTTGTGAAGGAAAAATTGTAATTTATTATCGTCGCTGTAATGGAAAAATTTGCGTAGGGTCCCCCCCCCCCCAGTCCATACCAGGCCCTTCAGGTCTGGTATGGATTTTAAGGGGAACTCCACGCCAACATTTTTTTAAAAATTTGACGAGGGTTCCCCCCTAAAATCCAAACCAGACCCTTATCTGAGCATGCAACCTGGCCGGCCAGGATGGGGGGGGGAGGAACGAGCACCCCCCTCCTGAACCGTACCAGGCTACATGCCCTCAACATGGGAAGTATGGGTGCTTTGGCGCAGGGGGGGCTCTGCGCCCCCCCACCCCAAAGCACCTTGTCCCCATGTTGATGAGGACAAGAGCCTCTTCCCCACAACCCTGGGCTGTGGTTGTGGGAGTCTGCAGGCGAGGGGCTTATCGGAATCTGTAAGCCCCCATTAAAAAGGGGGCACATAGATCCCGCCCCTCCATGTGAATTAGTATCGGGCACATTGTACCCCTACTAATTCACCAAAAAGTGTCAAAAAAACAAAAAAAAACACAGGAGATAATTGGGGTCAAGTCCTTTATTAAAAAAGAAAAATCTGTGTCCTCCGTGGTAATCCATCATCCATCACTGTGTGCGACGGACACGAAAATAAAAAAAAAGCCACAACAGCTCCTCCTCCATGGGAGGGCTCCAGCCGACTGAGCTGGGTTTGTTGTGACAGTTTATTTATATGGCAGGGCGGAGCCACTGGGTGACGTACTCCCGTGACCCACCCCCTCTGACGTCAGAAGGGGCGGGGTCGCTCACTTACATCGCCGGGTGGTCCTACCCTGCCATATAACTAAACTGCCAGAGCAAAAAGCCCACAGACAGCGGGAGCCCTCGCAATGGGGAGGAGCTGCGTGCGTCGTCTGCCCGCAGTGCATTATGGGGCGCTCCGCAGAGGCGAAGTCGCTGTGAACGCCCCATAATGTTCTAAAGTAGAGGAATGGGCGAACGCCCGATGTTCGACTCGAACCGCGGGCCCATCCCTAATCACACACTGCTCCACTGATTACAGAGGAGCATAAATAGAACAAAATTTACCTGACAGCCTAGCACCTACCTTTGAGGATGCTACAAAAGTAAGAAATCATCTATGATGACCAGAGTTTGTGACAATCGTCACAAAGAAATAAAGAGAGTCTGAACCCACCTAGTGGGGACACATTCATCAATAAAAACTATTCAGAGGTTGTAACCATCCCTGCTCTTTCCAAAACTAAAAAAAAAGTGGCTATACACACATTTTAATGCAATGACTAAAACATGGAAGAGTATGTGGCAGATACATGTTAAACACAAAAAAAAAATACTATAGGCAGATAGACAGATTTCTGTATGGATACCTAAACCCAACATTTCATATTCCTGATATGTGCCTGCTTTAAAATGTACTTTTATGAGAACGTATCCTGTTCTCTTTGTATTGCTTCCTTTGTGTGAAATCCCTGGTGTTCCTGACAGTCCCTCTACTTTCATATTAAAAACTGACCACACTAAGCAGGAGAACACACCATGGTCAGTGTTCTAGCTTTGCTGGGAACTCAGTGTGCTTTCCTCCAATGATCAGACTTCTGCACAGCCTTTCACTGAAAAGATTAGTGTGCTGCTGTTTCTCCTCCAGCCCTTGGTCCTCAGCTGCATAAGAAGCTTATTGGATATGTGATCACTTATACAACAGGTGGGAAAAGTATAATGTTTTTTATATATACACAAAAGTTTTAGCTTTCATTTATATTTTTAATTGGTAAATATAATCAAGTGCTCAGACAAAAATGGGTATGTAAAGCCAAATGTACAGGTACCCACATCCTATAGTATCATGTGTTAGAACAAGAGGAAAAGTGGGGCAAAGGGATTTTCTTGGTAAATGGATTAAAATCACAAAATGTTTATATAAATTATTTAACATTACAAAAATTTGGAATTGAGTTCTTCAACAATAAAAAATACAAAATTAACAAAAAAAATAAATAAATATACAACATAATACCAATCACAATAGCAATAATAATTATCAAGTGTTTGAGAAATAGAAATGACTGGGTAATTGTTGAGTAATTAGTCGGTAAATGTGGCCCAACCAACACTTACCCCAGAGGCCAAGCGAGGTCAGCCAATAGCCACAGTAGAGGTATCAAGGCGGTCATCACCAGGCAAGCATGGGAACAGATTTATGAGCCACAGGGGTTCTATATATGTATAGCATTAACAGTTAAAGAAATATTCATAGAACTTTCAAACAGCATTCAAGAGAGCTAATAATCTATACAAATTGCACATACCGAAATAATATATCCAGGGTAGTGGCAAATCCAAAATTTGGCGGTAGGGCAGGTGGAGCAGAGCTAGACATCAACAGGATGGAGGTTAATATAAATAATCAAAGGCCAGGTAAATACCAGATGGAATATGGCCATAGTTTGACTGTTAACAGGTTAAAGCCCTGAAAGTCACAATACATCTATAAATGTGTGAAATCCCTGGTGTTCCTGCCCGTCTCTCTGGTTTCATAATAAAAACTGACCACACTAAGCATGAGAGCACAGAGTGGTCAGTGTTCTATCTATGCTGGGAACTCAATGTGCTCTCCTCCAATGATCAGACTTCTGCTGACACGCTCCCCCTGCACAGCTTTTTACTGGGAACATCAGTGTACTGCTGTTTTTCCTCCTCCAACTCTCAGTCCTCAGCTGCATAAGAAGCTTAGAGGGTATGTGATCACTTATAAAATGGGGGGGGGGGGTATTTATAATGTTTTTTTTTTACATACACAAATGTTTTGCCTTTCATTTATATTTTTAACCGAATGGGTTGTTTTACAAGGTGAGGGTTTACATATACTTTTGCGCTCGTGCATCTGCTTTGTAATGCATTTTTTCCTGTGTGTTTTTTATATTTTTTTCGATGCATTTTTAATATTTTACTGCCTTTGTTCATGCACTTTTTGTGCACTCCTATGGGGGCAAAAAATACATTATGGCACATCAAAAATGCAGCTGCACCCTTACTCCAAGTCACACAGAAGCTCATTGCATAGTTGTGGATGGGCACCATAGACAATAATGGGAATCCGCTTGCTGCGCAATGTTGTGCCCCATTCAGATCTATGAATTGCAGTGCTATTAATTATGAATAGAACCTCAAAATACTAATACAGTAGTGGGCAATGCACCCGCACTGTAGAGCAACACTACGCACATGCTGCATGTTTTAGTGAGCTAGCTTGAAAAAGTAGAGTCATCCGCAATTTTTGGCTGCCCTGCACGGCTTTGGCGACCCGTTCAAAATGAATGAATATAACATACAGCATTCCTCCATATATTCCCATGAATAAGTGGAAAAAATAACAACAACCCGTAAAATCCACAATGAATAAATATAACATACAAAGATGTGAATATACATAAATACAATTTCAGGTGCAAATAACATACATAACAAATACAATTCAGTGTTTGTTAATGATATAAATTCTTTTAATTTCCATTTAGTCTAATTGTTATTCTATGCAAATGCATATAAAGCACTATATTAAAATAAATAAATGTTTTGTTGAATATTATGTAGTGTTAAAGGTAAAAAAAAAAAATTGAAGTTGCAGTAAAGACTCTCTCATTATTATATATTGCATTGCTGACTTTGACCTAGCCTGTAAATGTGTAATCATGTTCATAAAATCTGCCAGTGTTATGATAATGTTCAAATTTAGGAAAATACAATTAGGTGTAGGGGGCAAATAGTACAATTGATCTCTCCAGCGTAAATACTGTAGCCGGCACGTTGCGAGATACAAGCAACGTCTGCTTCCTCGAGTTAGAGATACAGCCAGTTCATATTGCTTGCTGCTGGCTATGGATTATAAATAGAGAGTTCAGTGTTTCAGGAAGAGGCCACAATGGTAACATACTACTCTATAATAACACAACAAATATTAAAAAGCAATAGAAGAAAAGGGAAGGTATGGCAATATGGATTCTGGCGGCATTATTAAAGTGATGAAATAATATTACATTTTTTCTAGATATTACATGATGGCTTAGTGGTTGGTACTATATCAACCTCAGCTTTTACATTATATTACAGAATAAATTACAGAATAAAGACAAAGCGTTTGCCGTGTTCTCAGGAAATGTGTTCAAGTATAGAAGGTGGTATAAAAGGGTTTCAAGTCTGAATTTCTTTAATTTAAATGAAAACTATATTTGTATCTAACAAAAATGATCTAAATGATGATAATTTGCTGAAGTCTTATGGAAAACTGTACTAATCCAAAATGTAAATGCTAGTAACGTATAGAATGCCAAAATGTCCCGTTATGTTTTATCTCAATGGTTTTTATTAAGTTTTCATAACAAAGAGAACAAATGGTAAGAGCAGATAGGTAACAAGGTCTATAACATTCTTGTCAGATATAACATAGTAAGATAATCCTAGTACCTTTTCAACAGGAAACAATTAGACAAGTCAAATAAAACATGGTCTGAAACCGTGGTTCTCATTCGAGCTGTAATGATCGTTCAGGGGAGTATATGTAATTACGAATGGTGGCGATTATACAGGTAGACAATTTGTTCATCAATTTCAGGGGGAGAATTCGGGGATGGTGTTGCGGTCCCAGGGGACCAGGTCCTAGGGAGTTAATCAGACTTACGGCCACCCCAGGCGGGAACAAGCTGTGGCCTCGGTCCGGCTCTCCGGACCAACTCCGGGTCCCCGAATTTCCCCCACAATGTTGGACAATCTGGGGCCCACCCAACCAAAAGTTGTTCTTCTAGCTTGTGGTATATGCCAACCTTGATGATTTATACAAAACTTATCAACAAACTATTGGAGTATCAGAATATAGAAGAGGAGTGGGTAGAAGAAGGCAGGGGTGAGGGAGGAGGAGGGAAGAGGAAAGGTAATAGAAAAGTTGTGCAGTTGACGCCTCGGATCCAGCGTGGTTGTCCAGGGAGGATTCTGATGGGTCCGGAGGTCTGGGAATCTGGTCTAACTTACACGTTTCTGCGGGAGTGCCGCGTTAAATAATAACGGGAAGGTGGACCCCGGTGTACCTTGCCCAGGGTTCCCAGATTTTTTCGCCGTTATGTTTTAATAGCATGTTAATGTGTTTATTTAATTTTTCAAGGTTTAAAGTGATACTAAAGTCTCATTTTTTAATACAAAAATAACAAATATGTTATACTTACCTGCTCTGTGCAGTTGGTTTTGCACAGAGCAGCCTGGATCCTTCTCTTCTAGGCTCCCCTGCTGGAGCTGCTGGCCCCTCCCTCCTGTCGAGTGCCCCCACAGCAAGCAGCTTGCTATGAGGGCACCCGAGCCTAGCCGCGGCTCCGTGTGTCCATTCAGACACGGAGCCGCAGTTCGGCCCCACCCCCTCTCTCTCCCCATTGGTTGACTGACTTTGACAGCAGCGGGAGCCAATGGCTTTTTTATGTTAGTGCATAGAGTGCATTAAGATAAAAAACATTCTGCCTTTACAACCACTTTAAGGAAAGTACATTAGATAGATGCATCAGTACATAGTGCCTGAGTACAGTAAATAGCACAATATCTCCCATTAACAATGTCCTATAATCATTCAAAACATTTTCAAACAGAGAAAGTCCATGTACCCCATACTCATTCACATAGGGAGGGGGCTGAGATATGGGGGGCTCATTTGTTAAACGGGGCTTCCAGATTCTGATAAACCCCCTGCCAGCAGACCCCCACAACCACATCCCAGGGTTATTGGGAAGAGGCCCTTGTCCTCATCAACATAGGGACAATGTGGTTTTGGGTGGAGGGGTGTTAAGGGCATGCACTTGCAAATGTGTGTAACCAATCCCCTGCCTTTTAAACGCTACTGTTAGACAGGTGAATTTGTTTGGTGACAGACTGGTCGGTAAGTTGAGCTTGGAATTCTTTGTTGTTTGTTAAGGGCATGTGGCCTGGTATGGTTCAGAAGGGGGGTTGCTTACTTATCTTCTCCCTTTCCTGACCTGCTGGGCTGCATGGTCAAAAAAGGGCCTGGTATGGATTTTGGAGGGACCCCATGTAATTTAAAAAAAAATTTGGCATGAGGTTCCCCTTAAAATTTATATCAGACCCGAAGGACCTGGTATGGGTTGGAGAGGGACCCCTCATGCTATTTGTTTTAACATTTTGGTATTACCAGCAATGGTATTATATTTTAAATGCCATTTTTTTAATATATATGTCAGTTTTGGTGCAGCAGGTTCTATACACGGCAGAGATGTGCCACTTTATAGGCAGACTAAGGGGACTCCCCCAGGCACTATATTTAAAGGAATTTTTCAATTTTGATTTTCAAAATCACTGCTCCTGTAAAAATGATCTTAATTTTTTTTTTTAATTGATACATGTCCCCCAGGGCAGTACCTGGGTCCCCATACCCTTTTTATGGCCAATAACTTGCATATATAGATTCAAAATGGGTACTTTTGATTTTTTAAATTCGGGTCCCATAGACTTCAATGGGGTATGAGATTCAGGTACAAACGTTTGCGATGTTCTGGAGCGAACTGAACTGGGGGGGGGGGGGAGGGGTGTTCGGGCCAACTCTAATAGCCAGGGACTCTATGTTTGAGATTTCACCATAGGAGTCTCTGGAATACATGGGAAGCTATTGGGTGATTTATGATAAAGGGATAGTGATATATGATCATTGCCCCCATCCCCCTTACTGGGACTGAATAGTGGTAGAGTACAACCCTCAAATAAAATATGGAAGATAATTGGGGTAGGTATAAAATTGGGCGTTAACCGATACTCTCGAGACAAAAATGTAAAAAATTATTATGTTTATTAAATAGAAAAACACACACATATATACAGATATAAAATCAATGAGAGGATATGTCAAAGAAATCACTTCACACATAAAATACAATTTGTGTACAGTTTTGCCTTTTACATTCAGAAAACCAGCATGTTTCACGGTGTAAAAATCTGCTTTGTCAGGGCTTGTTCATTCCCGCAGGGGCCAGCAGATAAGAGGAAGAGGGACAAAGTTAAGACCATAAGATCCTGTGTCCTTAAATAAGTCTCATAAGATAACCATCAGACACAACCATCAAAAGCTGAAACCCCCAAAATGCACGAACTTGGAGTACTTAAAAAGTACCATCATAAGTTGGGTGGGTGAAAAGTGGATGAGAACTCCCCCCCCCCCCACAATACACTGGCTCATCAAGGCAGGGACCACCTGGGTCTCCCGAGGAATCCGCACGCCAACCTGTCTGGCCCCTGCGGGATTGAGTGAGGAGCATTTATGGTGGGTGTCCTTTTTGAGGTAAAACGCCCTACATGATGTGGCTGGTACCTTTTGGCATGGTGTCGCCTGTGGTCTCCCCTTAGTTCCGAGGCCCTGATGGATTTTTTGTGCAAGAACCAGTTACAATATGAGCAAGCCCTGACGTAGCGGATTTTTACATCGCAAAACATGTTGGCTTTCTGAATGTAACATGATAAAACTGTACACAAATTGTATTTTATGTGTGCAGTGATTTATTTGACATATCCTCCCATTGCTTTTTATATCTGTGTATATGTGCATGTTTTTCTATTTAATTAACATAAAAATAATTTTTGACACTTTTGTCTCGAGAGTACCGTGCAACTCCCAATTCTATACCTACCCCTATTTCCTTGCCTATTGGGTGATTTAGCCAACCAGTGTCCACCCATTGCCACAATATAATTTTAATGGTCAGGCTAAACCTATATTTAGTAAAGCACTGTTTTCTATACATGTATATACAACCTGAATATTACTTAGCTTTACAGTTTGCTATTCTAGATCATAAAGATACATTATGTTCTTTGTAATATATGTCTCTAGATCTGAAGCCTTACAAGACTGGTGTTCAGTGACTTCTGTAGCCTTGCTTCTCCCTGAGATCCTATAATGTATTGCCCCTGGCTACTCCAATGTTTTGTTCCTTTGAAAGGGTACAGTTTGCATAAAACATGTTATGTGTTGTGGGCTTACTGATATAGGAAAAGAAAAATGCATTTCTTTCCTGGTATATTGCATTTTAATGGAATGCTAAAACAGCAATTTATTTTGCCTGGTGCAAAGTGGCTTCTTAATTGATCTTGGCAAAACAAACACCATTACCATATTCCTGATCTGACACATAGTTTTGTACACATACATGTATTTTGCAGGGCCATGGTGCACAGTTTATAGGTTTTACTTTCCAGTTTACATTTTTATACAACATTATTTGACATGTCTGCTATTTGATTATCCTTAAAGTGTATGTGTAGCCAAATACATTTTTTCTAGTTTTGGATAAGGTGGGGAAGGAACAGAACCCGCCTCCAGTTTCTACTGTTATCCAGGGCTCCGAAGATTTATCTTCCCTTCCTGTCCTGCTGACAATGGTTTCACTGGACAGGAAGTGAGGGTAAAACTTTGAACACATATAGAAAATAAAAATATGACAGGGGTTCTAGCTTTCCCTACTCTTCTAAAAGAAAAGTATTTTTATTTTCAAGTGGTAGCTTAGAATTGGAATTCAAGTCAAATTAGGAATGGAAAGGTTGCTGTGTTGCTTTCCAACTCCGTTGGCCAATCATCACTTCCATGTGGGGACCACCAAAGTCGGCTTCCTCTTAGCCCTACAGTGGCACTCCATTGCAGTCAGTATCTTCAAGAAGACATCCTAGGAGGGAAGATCCTACATCCCTAGGCCCTAAGGTCTAAGGAAAAGATGGGTGTCACAGATGTATCTTCTCAGAACAGAAGCTCTAGTGGAGGAACCCTGTACCAGGCAGTGACTTAGATATTTAATATTTCTTCCAGCATCTATCATCAGAACACCCAAGTTACTAATTGGCTAAGTATTAATCATCCTTAAAGTGGTTGTAAAGGCTGAAGGTTTTTTACCTTCATGCGCTCTTTGCATGGAAGTAAAAAACCTTCTGTGTGCTGCTCCCTCCACAGCCCCGCTTAATACATACCTGAGCTCCTTTTTGATCCATCGATGTGCATGATAGCCTCGGCTGTCCTGGGACTCCCTCTCCTCATTGTCTGAGACAGCAGCCGAGCCATTGGCTCCCACAGCTGTCAATCACAACCAGTGAGCCAATGAGAAGTGAGCAGGGGGTGGGACCGAGCTGAGGCTCTATGTGTCTTATGGGCACATAGAACAGGGCTCGGGAGCAAGCACACAACAGTACCCCCCATAGCAAGTGGCATGCTATTGGGGGCACTGGTCAAGGGGGAGGAGCAGGGGACCTGAGAAAAGGCGGATTGGGGCTGCTCGGTGCAAAACCATTGCACAGAGCAGGTAAGTATGACATGTTTGTTTATTTGTATTTTTTTTTTTAAAGCTGAACCTTAAAGAGGAGCTCCAGTCTGTTAAAAAAATAAAATAAAAGTCAGCAGCTACAAATACTGTAGCTGCTGACTTTTAATGTAAGGGCACATACCTGTCCATGCATCTCACAATGTTGACACGCCTGCTTCCTACAAATTTACAAAAATACAAAAAGAAATACTGTATACTGTAGTTGCTGACTTTTAATATAAGGGCTGCTGGCTTTTACTATAAGTGCATTTACTTGTCCAGGGGTCCCACAATGTCGGCACTCAAACCAATTCAGGTATCACAGCCGTTTCCTACTGAACATGCACGAGTCACGCTGCGCTTTCTGAATGGTCCCATCATCCTCTGGGACCTGTGTGTGTCCCAGAAGGCAGCGGGGGGAGGAGGAGTGACCAGAAATTGGCAATCTTACCTGGAAGTGGGAGACGGTTCCTGTCAAAACCAGGTACCCGCTGCCCCCCAAAAGGTACCAAATGTGGCAGTGGTGGGGGGGAGGGTGTGAACAAGTGAAGCTTCCCCTTTTTCTTTGAGCTCCTCTTTAAATAACACTTTAACACAAACTATTACCTCTAGCACACTCTGCTGGAGCAAGCTCAGAACAGCATGTGACCGAGATACATACCTTCCAAGCTTAGAGAACATTATCCAGCGCACAGCTAAAATGACTAAGCTTCCTACAAATTTACAAAAATACAAAAAGAAAATTTGGAAAAATACTACATCTGTAAACAGTTAACCATAGGGCTGCAAAATGTAGATGCATCAGTATTCAGCTATTTAGGGGAAATGTTGACTGTGATAGAGATCTAAGAACTTCCATTAGATATAAAATCAGTGAATATATTTTTTAAAAGGCCTACTGATAGGGAATGCAAAAACAGCATTATGAAAATGTTATACTGCGTATACCTTCCGTGCTTGGGCAGTAGCATCCCTTTAAAGAGCTGCAGTGAACCCATTGAATGTAATTTTACTGGTAATGGATATATGATCTGTTATTGATTAATGTTCTAAATGGGTAATTTTAATCCAATCCAACGAGCCAACAATGTGTAATCTAGCAGAACAAGGCAGTGAGGTGTGAAACCTGCTTCTGTGCTGCTCTGCGAGGCTGCTGCTAAGTAATGGATAATACACAGAGAGACATTGACTCCAGTAAACCAAAGAACTGTTTTTCTAATTCCCATTGGAGACGACCTTTCACAGATCACTCTCTTCCAGCCCTCTACATCCAAATCAGAAGTGTCATGTGCTTTAAGCTATGGCTGTATTTAATTTGCTCAGTAACAAAGAAATTTCTTCAGACTTTTTTATCCTGTCTTTAGCTAGCAAGTTCACAATTGCGGACATTTTCTGCAGTGGGAAAGGGCTGTCACTTCTGTGAGAGTCGCTCAAGGTCTAAAGTAATAGGATTTTTTCCTTAATTTTAATATCCATGTTTACATGAAAACTTTTTTCTTCTGCAATACTGAGAAGGTCCCAAGAGTGAAATTAAAATGTAAAGGTAAAATTTGTATTTTTTTTTATTTTTTGATAGGAATTTTTTTTCTCTGCGTACCATTGGGGACATTTCCTTTCACTTCCTGTCCTAGAGATCCCACAGGAAATTAGTGAAAAGCTCCCAAAGTGAGGGGGATTCCCCTCAGTAGTCCTCAAAACTGATATCACTAGATTTCGCCTTACATCTTGTCCTGGAGACATCATTTTTAATTTCCCCCTCACTTTTTTTTTTTAGTGGCAAAGGTCACAAATGCAGATAGAGTGGTGAAACTCCTAACATAGACATCAATAACAACTTGACAGTGGGTCTAATCCTTCCCCAAGTTTTCCCTAGAAATACTATTAGTTGTCTTCTACTACAGAAGACACAGTTATTTGACACATGAAAAAAAATCTCTAGTTTCTACTAGAAAAAGTTTATGACACTGAGTGTATTGTAATAGAAATTAATATTTACACACTTAGGTCTCTAAATACTGCGTCATTGGGATCTCTGTTACACCGCCCTGGTCTGTTTACATCATCCCTTGTGTCCGCCCCCCTGAGTATTTCCCACGGCCGTATACAGTTTCCCGTAAGCATCTTTGATGCGTGCACGGCATGCATATTCACACTACATTGTTATATTTATGTATTATTTGATATGCATTGTGTAGCATTATTATGTGATATATTTATACCAATGTTTTCTTTTCTATTAAGTAATCTCAAATCCAAACCCATGGTGTGAGGTGTCCTGAGGTAGCCTATATAGGCGAAACGTGTTGACATGCTCTGCATCATACATCATGTTTTTTTGGTACTTTGTATCGTTCATCACTTACAATAATGTGATTTAGAGATTCTGTATAGGCTATGTTGTGGACTGTATTTTGTCCATTCTTTTATATAATGCAGGGGTAGGGAACCTGCGGCTCTCCAGCTGTTGTAGAACTACATTTCCCATCATGCTTCTGGGAGTAATTGTATCCATCAGCCTTGCAATGCCTCATGGGAAATGTAGTTTTACAACAGCTGGAGAGCCGCAGGTTCCCTACCCCTGATATAATGTCAAGCTTCGGCTTCTTCTTTTTATGTATTTTCTAATAAACAGATGTTTTTATCATATTTGTGTTGTGTTATCTTGTGGTGTGCCCTTTAAGTCCACTCCTATGGGGGTTCCCCCATATTCTTGTTTCTCTAGTTTCTACTGTTTCCCTTGAAAACAAAATGCTGTAGTTATATTATGCATACCTTACACATGTGTGATTCATTCCAAAACGTTCACATTTTTCATTCTTTGGAAATTTGGATGTATCCGAATTCTGACTCACAATAGTAATGAATGTAAGCAAATCCTCTGAAATAACTAAATAAATTTTGTCCAAAATAACACAATTCAAATTTCAATTCGATTCAAATTTGGAAAGGAATAGGAAATGTAAACATATCACAGTTCTTAGATGTGAAAAATTCAGCATCCACATTTGAACTGAAAAAAAAATTGAATTCAAATGTTGATTCAAATTTTCAGAATTTGGTCAAATTGAATTCAATTCAGTCGAATTTCAGAAAATTTGAATCAAATTCAAAATTGAATAAACAAAACAAAATTAACCACTACAGTCTTGCGCTATAGCCGAAAGACAGCTACAGCGCAGACCTGAATTGCTGGGAGGGCATCCCTAGACATCCTCCCCTTTCCGCGCTCCCCGCGCGCATTCGCAGCCACCGCCGGCGCACTCTTGCACCCGCTGCATGCTGCGTCGGCGTGCCCGCGGGTCAGGCGGACTCAGTGTCCGCCCGTGACCCTCGATCGCATAATAGAGAGGCAGAACGGGGAACCACCAATGTAAACACGACGGTTTCCCGTTCTGTAAGGGGGGGCATGACAGATCTACTGATCCCTGTCATCTGGATCAGTGAGATCTGTCATGTCCCTGCCAGCCCAGCTCCCACACAGTTAGCACACAATGGGGGAACACAGTTAACCCCATGATCGCCCCCTTAGTGTTACCCCCTTTCCTGTCAGTGACATTTATACAGTAATCAGTGGCTATTTTTAGCTCTGATCGCTGTATAAATGTCAATGCTCCCAATAAAGTGTCAAAAGTGTCCGATCTGTCTGCCGCAATATCACAGTCCCATTAAAAATCGCAGATTGCCACCATTACTAGTAAAAAAAATAAGAATAATAAAAATGCCATAAATCTACTCCCATGGTTTGTAGACGCAATAACTTTTGCGCAAACCAATCAATATATGCCAATTGCGTTTTTTATTTTTTTTTTACCAAAAATATGTAGAAGAATACATATCGGCCTAAAATGATGAATACTTTTTTTTTTGGATATTTATTATAGCAAAAAGTAAAAAAAATTATTATTTTTTCTTCAAAATTGTCGCTCTTTTTTTGTTTATAGCGCAAAAAATAAAAAACGCAGAGGTGATCAAATACCACCAAAGGAAAGCTCTATTTGTGGGAAAAAAAAAACACGTAAATGTTGTTTGGGTACAATGTCGCACGACCGCACAATTGTCAGTTAAAGCGACGCAGTGCAGTATCGCAAAAAGTACTCTGGTCAGGAAGGGGGTTTATCCTCCCGGGGCTGAAGTGGTTAAGCAAATCCCCCCCAAAAAATGCAACTATATTAGATCAGTTAATTAACAGATTGAAATGAAACACATTTTTTCATTCTACCATATCTTTTCCTCACCATAGGCTAAACCTAGAAGGTCGCCCCCGGAACACTGTCCGCCTTTAGGATCATGTTTGCACATTAAAGAGCCTGTGTGAAAATATAATTAGTAGGTGAATATATCAGAATGCACATTTCTGTCCAAGAACATTGCCTCAGCTTGGAAAGGCACCACATTTTAACTCAGTTTGATGCAGTTGACCACTTTGAATATGTATTGCAATATAAAGAATGTGTAGCAAGAATTCCTGCTTTTAATTCAGATTTCTCTAGAAGTGTCCCAGGGTGTATAAATGTGTTGAGAGTTCATTTAAAATATTAGTGCAGAATGACTTAATGATGATGCCATCACCTTGCACACATAGTGATTCATAGTTGTTCATATTTTCAGGGACAGTCCTTGCTCCTAAAGATTTTTTTCCTGGTAGTTTTATTCCTGAAAAATTGACCAAGGTTACCATTGACTTGCCATAATAAAGTTTTTTTTTAGGCTCTGTAAGTTTCTGTGGGAATAACAGTTAAATCCTAAAAATTACTTTTAATAGGATTATATAATAGGCGTGAAATATTTGGAAATATAGTGTTTCATGTACTTCTAAGACTGTATTTGGCAGCACAAGTTCATCCATATTAGGAGTCTCCTCACGTAATTAGAGTGCACTGGCAGACTTATGATGACTCAGCAAACAGCAGGGTCATCTTTTATCATTAGGCTAGTTACTTTGCTACCTTATATTTTTGTCACTACTGAGTTTCGACCTTTATACAACATAATTGTAGTTAAGCTAAAGTAATCTACCATAGTCTTCCTTCCCATTGCCCAGAAATGGCATTGCTTTGTGTTGCAAGTTATACTGTATACATACTATTGGAATCAAGACGATGGATCATTGGAAGGTAATGAAGGAATAAATAAATAAGGAATGTGTTATTTTAACTCTACTTGTTATTATACAGGTGCATCTCATAAACTTAGAATATCATCAAAAAGTAAATTTATTTTAGTAATTCAATTAAAAAAGTAAAACGCATTACACACAGAGTGATCTATTTCAAGCATTTATTTATTTTAATGTTGAGGATTATGGCTTACAGCTAGTGAAAACCCAAAATTCAGTATCTCAGAAAATCAGAATATTACACAAGACTAATAAAAAAAGGATTTTTAATACAGAAATGTTGGCTTAGTGAAAAGTATGTCCATGTACAGTATAGTATGCACTCAGTACTTGGTTGGGGCTCCTTTTACATTAATTACTGCATAAATACGGCGAGGCATGGAGGCAATCAGCCTTTGATACTGCTGAGGTGTTATGAAAGCCCAGGTTGCTTTGATAATGGCCTTCAGCTCTTCTGCATTGTTGGGTCTGGTGTCTCTCATCTTCCTCTTGACAATAACCTACAGATTCTCTATAGGGTTTAGGTCAGGCGAGTTTGAAGGCCGATCAAGCACAGTGATACCATGATCATTAAACCAGGTATTGGTGCTTTTGGCAGTGTGGGCAGGTGCCAATTCCTGCTGGAAAATGAAATCAGCATCTCCATAAAGCCGGTCAGCAGAGGGAAGCATGAAGTGCTGTAGAATTTCATGGTAGAGGGCTGCACTTACTTTGGACTTGATAAAACACAGTGGACCAACACCAGCAAATGACACAGCCCCCAAATCATCATTGACTGTGGTAACTTCACACTGGACCACATTCAAATTGGATTTTGTGCCTCTCCACTCTTCCTCCAGACTCTGGGACCTTGATTTCCAAATGAAAGGCAACATTTTCCACAGTCCGTGATGATTTGGGGAGCCATGTCATCTGCTGGTGTCGGTGCACTGTGTTTTATCAAGTCCAAAATCAGCGCAGCCCCCTACCAGGAAGTTCTAAAGAACTTCCGGCTTCCCTTTGCTGACCAGCTTTATAGAGATGCTGATTTCATTTTCCAGCAGCACTTGGCACACTGCCCACACTGCCAAAAGTACCAATACCTGATTTAATGATCATGGTATCACTGTGCATAATTGGCTAGCCAACTCACCTGACCTAAACCCCATAGAGAATCTGTGGGATATTGTCAAGAGGAAGATGAGAGACACCAGACCCAACAATGCAGACAAGCTGAAGGCCGCTATCAAAGAAACCTGGGCTTCCATAACACCTCAGCAGTGCCACAGGCTGCTCGCCTCCATGCCATGCCTCATTGATACAGTAATTCATGCAAAAGGCCCCCCGACCAAGTATTGAGTGCATACTATACTGTGCATGGACATACTTTTGAGTAAGCCAACATTTCTGTATTAAAAATCCTTTTTTTATTGGTCCTATGTACTATTCAAATTTTCTGAGAAACTGAATTTTGGGTTTTCACTATCTGTAAGCCATAATCATCAAAATTAAAAGAATGAAATGCTTGAAATATTTCACTGTGTGTAGTGCATCTATATACAATATAGGAGTTTCACTTTTTTAATTGAATTACTGAAATAAATTTACTTTTTGATGATATTCTAATTTTATGAGCTGCACCTGTATATTATGATGACCTTCTAGCAAAAATGTTCAATTTGTGAATATAATTAGGTGTGGAACTGTCATTTATGTATAGGATATTTTATTAGTTTTGAATGGGTAAGGAAATGGTTAGAACTTTGTTAGTTTTTTCTCATTGTCACAGAGACAAAACAAAAAATGAAAAGGGAAAATGGAGGTGGACACCTGTCACTGGTACAGGTGTCCCCACTCGAAGATTTCCCCTCCAGTCTTGTTCTGGTTACAAGTATACAATTTTGGATTTATCATTATCTTCTGTGCTGTGGACAGAGGTCACCATGACATACAGAAAGATTGAAACTTCCCAGTGGGATGCAGACAGCTATTAAGCTTTAATACATAAATATTAGTAGCAATAAGTTAAAATAAATACATACATACATACATACTACTACTAATAATAATAATAATAATAATAATAATAAATACATAAATAATATATATGATAGTTTTAATCATCATCATAAATACATAAATAACTTTTAGAAAATAAATAAATAAATAACAATATAGTTTTGGCTTTGACGATACTGTTGATAGCCTAATACCCCAGTGTTTTTCTTTTTTAGTAATTTCAAAAACTTTATTTATTAATTTATTTATTTTTCACCAATTCAGATTCAGAGTTCTTTTTCCTGCTCTCCTCAATATACATCTTTTTCTTGTTCAATAATTTTTATTAGATTTTAAGTCATAAAAACAACAAAAACAAGCAAGCATAAAAAGTACAATGCGTAGTTTCCACTTACGTTTAGAAGCAACTACTAGAGGCAGCATCAGTTGAGATGATATTAACAAATGCTTATAGGAGTCAACTTGTGGATAGAATACAGGGATCTAGGGTACACATATCATAAGTTGATAACATAGTAATATACATCTTTTTGAAACTCACAACCAGAAGTCACCAGTGATTTCAAAGATAATTGAACTTTTAGTACCCTCCTCTTTTTTCCCTCCAAAGTGCACACTTACTTGTCCATCTCTAGGCACTTCACTTTGTGTTGCAGACATCTGGTGCTGTGGATGTCTCTATGTTGGATGTTTCTTTGCAGACGAATATCAATTCAATCCCACAAAGAGACCATCTATTATGTGTCCTAACAGTCGACAGGCTTTTCAGAGCAATGAACAGAGATCATTCGATGCGTGCAAGAAAAAGCACCCAGCTATGAGACTTCTACAGCAGTGGCTCCTAGTGGGCCGTAAAGGGAAGATTTTGGAGAAGCCAGGACTGGTTCCACTAGTTTCTCCCTCTGACCTCTACTAACATGACCACATTACAATCTTTAAAGTACTTCAAACGTAGGATCCTTATATTTTTCTGTGGCTGTATGCTTGAAATGCATACCAAAGCTGTATTAACCACTTAAAGTGGAAATTTACTCATATAACAACTTGATAAAAATAATGTTCTTTATCAAGGAACGTACATCCCACTTAATAATTATGCTACCAAAATTAGTGTCTGCTGTAAATTGCCTCCAGCATTGCTCTTGTTTCTTCTTGCTGGAGGCTGCCATTTTGCTGAAGTCCAGATCTCCTGAACAGCAGTAAAACATAAAGCAAAACTAAACCTAATGATTTAACTGTTCATAAAAACCTTACATTCCTGGAATGCCCGGATTGCTAACTGTCACATTTGCTTATGTCCTCACCCAAACTGTGAAACCATCAAATGGTTGGAGTCGTAACTGATCACACGTGCAGCACCATGGCAGTTGCAGATCAAACAGAAGCAGCTTTCTTGGCTGCAAAGGATATGAGGGTTCTTAATTCCGCTCCGCATTGCCTAAACATGCCTAAAATTAGAGAGCAATTGACCGAGATGGGAGGAGACGGGACGTAGCGTGAACTGCAGCCGTGGCGTCGGAGGAAGGAGGAAGTCATCCCGCGGCGCGGCGCGGTGCTGAGCGGCGAGAGAAGTAGGTAGCGAAGGAGGGGAGGAGGAAAGCAAAGCTACCATGCGGGTTGAGCCTTGAATGGAGCGCCGTAGCCTGGACCCCGGAGCCATCCCCCAACAAGTGCCAGAAAGCCTAAGTTCAGCTAGGCCACCCCTGACCAGCCGCCGACGGGAGGAGAGGAGGTCCCGGCCCCTACCTCTCGCCGCGATCAGCCATCTATAGGACAGCCTGGACAAGGAGAGACGGGAGCCACTGTAGCAGCGAGCGGTGGATAAGTATTGCTTTATTTACCTTTGTTACTGCTGTTGTTGCTGTGCTGGCCGGGAGAGGTAACCAAATGTAAGGAAGGACTGTGTTAAGAAAATCTGATGGTGGGAGATTAAAAAACTTCTAAGCTGAAATTCTAAACCTAAAAAGCAGAAAACAGGAGATATAAGAGACACACAGAGGCGGCACAGTAAAGGGGAGAAAGAAGTGGAAAGGAGAAGCAAAGTAAGGAGGAGCGGCATGGTAGCAAGCAGGTAATCAGAGGAAAGGTGCAGCAGAGGTGGAATAGAGAAGGGGAAGAGAGAGCGAAAGACCAGCAGAAAAAGCAAAGAAGGAGGAGAAGGGGGAAGGGTAGAGGGGTGGCGAAGAGCGAACCCCTACCCCATAGACTACCCCACAGACCTCTTCCCCAGACATACTACCGGAG
>BLSH010158756.1:3205406-3224218 GCA_018402905.1 Glandirana rugosa | reverse complement strand
GACCGTACAAGTTCACGGGTAGTCATCATCTTCATGATCCGAATTCACCTACCCAGGGAAAATTATTCAAGTCACACCGATTTTTATTAACGAAGAAATTTCGTTATATTTTTATCTAAAGGTGACACACGAAAACTAAAAAAAGGTGTGAGGTTTTTGTACTACCATACTTTTAAACGAGAACAAATTTGAACGGGGCCATACACACACGTCCACAATTTTATGTTAACGTCGGAACATACAGGCTACTACCATTGTGAGACAAATTATCTTGAAATCAGTCTTTTACAACAGGACGATCTAGTGAAGTCCAACCGGGGAAAACGTCCAACATCGGACATACAAGGCTGCAATTGTATTTTAACACCTGCACACACATACCGGGGCAAGTTTAAACAAGAGCAAATTTTCATACCATCATGTTTTTGGAGTGTGGAAAAAAATCAAAAGCACACAGTGGAAATCTATTTTTATATTGCTTTAAAGAAGCAATTATTTTTAGCCACACTGAACTTATTAAAAGGGACCCATCCACTTAAGCCTAGTACTTCTACTACTGATGGGCACTTGAACATGCCAGTAGGAATTACCACAGACGTACCCAACTTTATCAAAGGGCCTTTCGCTTCTGTCTACACTCTCAATAATGTAAGATCAATTTACAGTCAGGAGGCTTAGATCCCACCAAACAGTAGGTAGTGTTGGGATTTGGGGTATAGCAACCTTATTCAAAAGAGAAAGGGAGTGAAGCCGCTCAGGTGCGGGGTAACAAACAACCGGCCAACAGGTGCAGGTCCCGTTCGTGATTTCAGGAGATCCACATTAAAGCAAGGAGATGACCGCACACATGCTGCACCGGTTTGCTGGAAAATGTTTGTAAATTTATTCAACAAGGTACATCACAAAGTGACAAGCATAATGGCAGATACCGGCATGTCCATGGATGACAATGGGTTAACCCATTGTCATCCATGGACATGCCGGTATCTGTCATTATGCTTGTCACTTTGTGATGTACCTTGTTGAATAAATTTACAAACATTTTCCAGCAAACCGGTGCAGCATGTGTGCGGTCATCTCCTTGCTTTAAAATAGCAACCTTATTGCCTATAGGAATATGATGCGGAAATCAGTACAATGGCATCCACTCAAAACTAGAACATGAGTTTTAAGAGGACAAAACCATTAGTAATAAAAAATCGATGGTAACTATTAACAATCAGTTATCAACAGTCACTAAGATATTTAGGATAACATTTTTTGCGATTGGATTTTCTAGAGAAGGGATGTCCAACATTTTGACCTTCTTGGGCCACATTGTAAGAAGATGAATTGTCTGGGGCCGCCCATAAAATACACCAAGCATAAGGATAGCTGATGAGCAAAAAAAGTCAGGCAGATCACAAGTAATGATTACTGATATACTGTAGATAATGTACATATCTGAGTATTAAAACTTTATTTTTAAAAAAAATATGTTTTATTTTTTATTATAAAAGTAAAAGAGGGCAACATAAAACGAGTGCGATATTTGACACAATTTTTGATAAACTAACGCATCAGTACCCGGTTCAATGGATGTACCAGCAATTCTCAATTAATTCTCAAGGTGCTCATCAGATATTTTAGTTCTGTCTTGCCCTTTGTGGGCTTCATCCTTGAAAATTGTTGCTTGCAAATCTAGGTGCTGCCGAAAACTGGTGACATGAATAAGGCGTGATTGTGAAGAGTGGGAGACTTTTTTCTTGGGAAAATAAAACATATAAAAGTCCAGTAAAGGGACACTGTCAAAGTTTTCATTGGCCGCATGTGTTTGCAAAGTGTAAGCATGGTTTTACAAAAAAAAATCTAAATTTTTAAGTAAGCATATGTTTTTTTGTTGGACCGCGTTTAGTTGTCTTGGGCCACAAGTTGAACACCCCTGTTCTAGATCATGGCACACCACATCTCCCAACATCATAATATTATTATGTCCAGATTAATATGTGTTAGAAATGGCTTATACCCTTTCTTCTTACAATATACAAGTGTCCTTTTTAACCGGACTCCCTTTCATTAGCATTCTACAGTCACAAAGAACAAATCTGAACAAAGAAACCTATAACAAAAAAATCACCTCATTTGTATTAATACAATAGGGAAAAAAGGAAAAGGGCAGTTAAATGCAGTATTATTGTACCTGATTTGCAGTAGATCAAATTGCTGTATATTATGTTCTCAATGTGTGCTTGAAATAGGATTTCATGTTTTTTTTCCTGAGAATGGTTGCCATAGCAACAGATACTAATGACCTTGAACTGCCCGTTGCCCCTAGCAACTCATAATCTTTATATATATAAACAATTTACCAGTTCTCACTGTTCCCTGTGTCAGCGGCTTATCATAATTAAACCATCTCTCCACCGTAGCATTAACTAGGTGCTAATCGCTTGTGTGACTTCTGTATCAAGCTGCAGCTTGTCTGTGGATTTTATCATTACTTTAATATCAGAGTTCATTATATATATATATATATATATATATATATATATATATATATATATATATTATTTTTGTCTACCTATGGATTTTATTTAGATGGACACCTTATTTTAAAATTTCCCATTGTTTCTTCATTCTCCTTCCCTATTTTTTTTTATCAGCCTTTCTCAACCAGGTTTCCATAAAACCCTAGGTTTCCTTCAGAGGTTGCTGGGGGGTTCCTTGAGCACTGAGACGTTCCTGCCTCTCAGATAAGTAACTACTGACACCAACATTGTACTGTCTGCTTTTCTTTTCTGGTTTATTTATTTGAGTTACCCTGGGTGTCAAATAGTTTTATATCTCAGCTTACTGTTCATGCTAATGTACCATATGTAGATATAGTAATAACTAGGCAGGGTTACCAAATATTTCAAGGGTTCCTCATTCCATTATTCCATTTCATTAAGAGCCCAGAGGTTAGACGGGCTGACATTTCACCTCATGGTTGGATTTTTGACTTTACATGAGGGTGTAAAAAGGTGGGCGCCAGTGACTTTTAGACAGTCAAAAGGGTTTCTTCAGGTTAATAACCTTCAGGGAGAGAGCGTAAAGCCAGCCATAGATGGAGCAATTTTCTTTCCTGCAACCTCAACACAGTTGGTGTTGATGGGGAAATCCCTCCCACAGAGCCAATGGGTTCTCTCGGTGGGGGGTGGGGACAGGGGAGGCAAGCTCTACCTGGAGAACACAGTGATTATTGCTAGTGGCTATAACAGCCGCTATCAATAATCACATGTAAAATCCAGCAGGCTGGTTGTACCCAAGTTGATCAATCAGTCAACTTGGGTACATTCAGCCTGCCCATATGTGTTTTGAACCTTGGCTTGTTCCTGCTGAATCGGTTAAGATTCAAACCGCCTATGGCTGGCTTTAGGACACAGGACACCCAAAAGAACAACGCACATGTTCCAAGAAAAATAATTCTATTAAAGGACCTTTAAGCCAGGCTGAAACTCTGTATTGTCTTGACTGTAAGCAGTAATAGTACTTAGCTCACTGAATGAGCCACCTGACTTTCTACAGTGTTGAATCATCCACCTTGCTCTTTGTAAAACTCTCCAGTGGATCAAGTTCCTCCTTAGTGCTCCAATCCAGAATTCAGTTTCACTCCTCCTGGGCAACACTTCTGGCTAGTCAGCGCAAGAGAACTTCCAAAGGGTTCCCCCAAAAATTTATACCCTTCCCCAGAATGGACCACAATAAACATCCTCCTTGTTATAGGCAGAGGAAAACAGTATCTTGAACTAAAGGGAAAAACTGTAAAAAGCAGAACTATTAAGGCAGACTGAGGTTGACTACAGCCTAGCTGTATTGAATTTAGAATAGGGACACTAATGCTTATGGCAGGGTTGCTACATTTCTTAGACTGGTACAATAAGGATGGTGTTAAAGTGATTTAAAATAAGTTGTGTTGGCCAAGTATGAAACACTCTCTGCAGAGTATACGGAGGTATAACTAAATATCTAGAGATGTGTGTTTCACTCATTAGTGTCTATTTTTACAATTTACACAGCTACACATTTTTGACAGTTACTTGGTTCATATCTTGCTAACCTTGCGTTAGGTAAGTACAGACAGTCAAACAATCCTAGACAGTGAAGGTAAGTCTGCAAGAGCATAGTAACCCAATCACAGAGAGATGGAGAAGGTTGCAAGAACCAGTCATAAAGAGAAACAGAAATCTGAGGCTCAGTTCACTGATCACAGAGTGAAGAGAAGGCTGGCATTGCAATATACAGTATTGTAAAGGTATGATAGACAGCAGTGGGCTGTTCTAGGTTCAGACTACCCAAGTCTGTTCATTGTGGGTGTAACTTCTTTTCAGTTTATTTCATAAAAACGTACTTGCATTCTACAAAGACAGATATAATGTTATTCAATGGCCCAATAAAAACGCCAAAGTTTTTGAACTGTAGATAGCGTCAGCCTTAGTGAGCTGAAAGCAGAACCTACGGCTAGCGCGTTCCGAGGCCGTAGCGTTATGGCGTTTTTGACACTGAGCCGGCAAAGCGATCACTAACGCGCATTAATGCTGTAGCGACGTTAACCGGTGGTTTTAACGCCGGCATTTTCAGGTTAAAAGATAGCAGAGGAATGTTTTTTTTAACAAAACGCGACGTAGCGCTGACGCTCATTAACGCGCATTAACGCCAATGGAAAACTCCAACAAAATTGTGTTTTTGACACCAATCTTTCCCTGACGTCGGGCCAGACGTTACAGCTTATTTATTTAATACGCCTGTGTGTATGGGGCCTTACAAGGGTCAAGCATTTTTGCCAAAAAGCTGCTGTTTCAAACGTGCTGGCAGTGGGGATTTTCTCCACCTCTAAATGTCCCTGACTTTAACCACTTGCTTCCTGAGCCAATTCTAACACTTCGCTCCTACATGTAAAAATCATAGTTTTTTTGCTACAAAATTACTCAGACCCCCAAACATTATATATGTTTTTTTAGCAAAGACCCTAGGTAATAAAATGGTGATCATTGCAACTTTTTATCTCGCATGGTATTTGCGCAGTAATTTTTCAAATGCATTTTTTTTTTTAACAAAAACAGTTTCATGTATTAAAAACTAAGAAAACAGTAACGTTAGCCCAATTTTTTGGATACTGTTATGCCAATTAAATAGATACCCAACATTTCACACGCTTTGAAATTGCACACACTCGTGGAATGGTGCCAAACTTCAGTACTTAAAAATTCCCATTGGCGACGCTTTAACATTTTTTACAGGTTACATGTTTAAAGTTACAGAGGAGGTCTAGTGCTAGAATTATTGCTCTCACTCAAACATTCGTGGCGATGCCTCACATGTGTAGTTTTAATGCCGTTTACATATGCGGGCGCTACTTATGTATGTATTTGCTTCTGTGTTTGAGCTCGCAGTGACGGGGCGCTTTAATTTTCTTTTATTATTGTTTATTTTAACTTTATTTTTTATTTTTACACTGTCTCTTTAAAAAAAAAAAATTTGATCACTGTTATTCTTATTACAAGAAATGTAAACATTCCTTGTAATAGGAATAGTGCATGACAGGTACTCTTTTTGGAGAGATATGGGGTCAATAAGACCCCACATCTCTCCTCTAGGCTGGAAAGATCGAGATCAGAAAAACATGATTGATCTCGGCTTTTCCAGCTCACCGGGCATTGTTTACATCCGCCCGGCCGGACGTGACGTCATACCTCCGAGGCACCTAGAGATGACTGGTGAACATCTGGTCACCAGTCAGCTCTATGGTCAACTTCCGCCGTCGATGGATCCGTCCTCTGGGCTGCCGATTGTACGGATGGCCCGGGAGGAGCACCAGAGGGCAGCTGAGTTTTTCATTAAATATTACTTCTGCATGGACACATAGGCTAAAATGGAGAGGCGCTTAGAGACAGAAAAAAAAGTCATATGCCCCTAAAAACAGATCTTTTTAGCGCTTAGTGTGCATGAGGCCTTAGTTTCACTGTGTCCTTTGGAAACTGATACTGACTGTTAGGGTTCTTTATAATCACCTTGTCCATTCTTAGTGTTCTGATGACAAAGGCTGCTGTGTCTGCATCCCTTTAGAAGTATTTAACCCTTGTATATATATTTTTTTCTCAACAAAACTAAAATTTCTATTGCAGGGAATGCCTAAAATATGATAATTTTTATTTAAAAAATTATATATTATTATATGATACGTCTGGGAAAATCAGTTAGCCAATAACACCTGCAGAAAATTACATTTCTTTTTTACACCAGCTATGTACAATACACCTCCAGGTTGCCATATGGCACTGAATTTTACAAAAACAATTGCAGTGACTGCAGGTTGAAAATTAATGGTAATTGCAATATGGCTTGTGTAACAATTTTATATACTATATTATTTTTTTATTTGCTATATTTTTTTTTCACAAAGCTACTCTCTAAGAGTTGAGCTTCATGTGATCTGAACTATCAACGACCATCAGTTATAGCAAGGTTAAGGTAATTCCTGCAGATGCAATTTTACAAATATTACATGAGTTCTTTGTATATGCTGTTCAAACATGGCAAGTAGAAAAATGTAAAGATGTGGGTGGGGCCAAAGTTACTCATCAAAGGGGTAAAATAATGGTCATTAAATTAAATAAATGAAAAAATGTAATATATATATATATATATATACAGGTAACATAGAGAAAGGGGGACTTTCATTTTAAAAGCACACGGGACAGGCTCTTTCTGTTTATTGGAACACTAACTTGCCCAGAAGCCATGGTGTCACTGTGTATATGCCTCGGGGAAGCATAAATAGGACGACCTGTGATCTTGTAGCAAACTTTATAGAGTTATATTCTTCTTCTCTTATAAATAATAGAATGTGTGAATGATGGCAGTCCTTGGGGAATGCAGCAATGTAATTGTATCAGAGGCACACCGGACTCTAGATTGAGTTCTGAAACATGTGTTATGAGTGTCATATGCCCATCTGAGCTGTTCAGTCAGGTGGGCGAAATTGTGCAACAAAATACCAATATAGGTCCATAGGTTCCTGCTAACACTGATAGCGATGGGGAAAAGCTACTTATATTTAGTCAAGTTTTACTTAACTATTTCATTTCTAGAGGTCTTTTAGTAACTGGAAGAATACTAGTTGTACCATTATATACATACAGTATGTGTTCATAAAAAGTATATCTAAACTCAATCATCAAAATCTCATATAAACAATAACATGTTCATGTACTGTATTTTCAAATTGTTTGGAAAATGCACAGCTTTCATTAAAATAATAACTGGTGATCCTAGCATGAAGTCGCTTGTTTGGTGACTTCCTATTATAGGGTCTAGAATAGCCTTTCTCAACTTCATTAAAAGACACGTATGGTTTTTTTCCCCATTATACTTACCTAGGTGCTCCCGGCGCTTCTACACTGAGAACCGAGCGATCAAACATCACCGATGGCTCGGCTCTCACAACTCCCCAAGCAGAGAGCTACTGACTGTCAATCAGCAGCTCTCCTCTCTGCTCCCTCATGCTCACTGGACTGCTGAGCTGTGGAGGGGTGGGGAGCGGCCATCTCAGGCTCTCAGTGGCTCGCTGAGCCGCTAAGACGGGTGTCAGTCCAGGCACCTGGCAGATTCAGACTCCGAGCTCGGGATGAAGTGTTGCCTGGACTGACATTAGTGACGTCAGTAGAGAGTGGACTTCAGCCCGCTCTCTGCTGAAAACGAGTCACAGGAGTGCAAAACGAATTGCACTCCTGTGATCCATAGGAGAAGCCCAGCCAAACAAGCTTTGGCTGGACTTCTCCTTTAATACTTAGGAACACTTGAAATAATTTTAAGGTCTGAGGGAACCCCCTGCCAAGCTTAATCTTTAGGGGGGCATTCAAATTCCCTTTGCATTGGCGGTCAGTAGAAAGAATGCCAAAATCACAGACAGCTTAAAAGAACATTGTCATTATATCCTGGCTCTGCCAAAGTGGTGAAACTATGCAGGCAACATTAAATGGGAGGCCAGTCATCTACAGCTCAAGGATTAAAACACACAGCTCAAATACTAGCAACCTCAGAAGAAACCCTGGTTGAGAATGGCTGTTCCAGATCAACTTTCTCAATAAGGTCTTGGTAACTTCTAGACTTGCAAGTGTAGTCAGCTGAAAGAAAATTTCAAGCAAGCTCAATAGCTCTGATAAGTCGGCTTCCATGGAGCAAGGCTTCCCTAAATGGGCACCCAATAGTAGCTTACCATAGCACCCATAAAAATATAAAGAAGAGCAGCAGGCCAAAACCAGATACAAGAGTCCAAGATAATTTTATATGTTGGTAAAAAAAAATGATATAAAAATCTTACATGTCTTTTTTACGTACAGTTAAATTGTCTCATAGCGCTTGCAAACAGCAGTAGGTGGTGAGTCAGTCAACGGTAAGTGGATTCAAAAATGCTTGGGACAAACATAGATCTATACTCAGACAAAAAGTTAATATGTATTAACAAATGGTGCAGACTCAAACCATTTGGTCTTTTTCTCCCGTCACTCTTTTTCTATGTTCTTCTTTGTCACTCTTCTAGTATATGTACAGTATTTATTCACTTGTAGGCAGGGGCGATCTACTTTTTCCTCGGCAGGTGATGCTTTCCCACAGCATCACTGCATTTGGAAAAGAAGTCAAGAGGAACATGGTTCCTCTATGGTTTCCTGGGTCACCGGGGAAGCTATACCATCGGATGCTGCCACTCCATGTGACCCTAGCAGCCATCTTGGGTCAGGCAAAGCCTTTTTAAGGCGTGCATTTTGTGAGACAGAATCATTGGCGGGTAAAGATTCCTGATGAGGAGGGAAAGCGTAGGGCTTGCAATGTCTCTGGATATCTATCTACTTGGGCACAAGAAGGCAAGGCCACATTCTGTGTTCTTCCCCTCTCAACAGGTGCTGGCAGTTTGGCTGAATTCTGCTGTCTACATGCTGTTGGACCTATGAGTGTTCCCGGGTGGGCTGCATTCCAGCCGGGTTATATGAGAAATGTCTTTGCAATATTTTAATACAAGTTCTTTCATCACATTGGGGCGGTGTGTGTTATTGCCGCCGCACCATGCTGCACACCGCCTACACACTAGGTGCTTATTAAATGCAGTGGGTTCCAGCAGTAAATTCATTCACTTTATTTCTTTCACATTATCTTTTTTATGTTCTCCATTTTCACTATTTTTTACCCTCTGATCATTTGGAATGCATGGGCAGCAATGAAATCATTATCCAAAGGTCTGACCTCTACTTTACTGAAAATCTATTTCCTTACTTTTATTTTTTTTACCTTGTGGAGAGATTTCCCATCACTTCATATTCTGACAACAATAAAAACATGAAGGCACCTTAAACCCATCCTCTCTCCAAAACCAAAAAAAACAGTTTGGCTGTCAGGAAGAAAATATCAAACTACAGAATATATATAAAACATATATATATATAATATATATATAAAACATCAAATACCAGAAGGCCAATGAACTTTCATTTATAGATTCATTTTATATTGTATACATTGATGTATATCCCAGGATAAACCATTGATCCTATGTCAAAATCACCATGTCCTTCATTCAAGCGTTTTTTGTGTTTTTTTTTTTGCTATGGTTTTGACAATTTCTAATTATTTTAGCCTTAGTGTTACAAGAGTCATTATCGAAGTTGTGTGAGTCAATATCGTAATGGGATACATTAAAAACTTCAACCACATCCTTCACTTAAGTTGGCAATTTTTGTGGGTTTGTTTTTGCTTAGTTTTGACAATTTCTGATCATTTTAGACTTAGTGATACATGAGTTGTTATTAAAGTTATGTGGGTCAATAATGTAATGGGATGTATTAATGGTTTTTGACACCAATCAATGCATTCAGTCAGCAATTAAACATGATTAGCACCATTCATTTGAAGGCAGAAGAGATGCTTTCTCTGTAAATGTCTTCCAACACAGCACAAATATTGACAGTTCAATGCATCATCCTATAATCTGCGCAATTATCTGATACATCAGAAAAAATAATTAAATTTGGCGTCAAAGCACCTTATGTTGGACCAGTAATCTTTCAGATGATCAGTTAATACGTAGCTAACACGAAAACCCTGTTTGTCACCAGATTTATTTTTTACGCCAGCAATTCTATTTAAAGAGAACCAGTTAGCAATGTAGTCCTAACAGCACTTGTTATCATCTGCTTGTAGATATACGATATTCCTTTGGAGGATGGTTTCGCAGTGGTGTAGAAATGCACTAAGTCCAGGGTCACAATACTATGCGAGAAATGCAAATGGTTTAAGGCAGACCACAGTTGGAGATACATGTAGAAGTGTTTGGGGTTGAGTGGGTATGTCCAACACAATTGTTGAAATAATCTGAGAACAGAGTCTATATAGAGTGCCCCTAGGTTGTCAAGGCCAGCTTTAGTCCAGGGGGTGTAGGACGTATTTGGGATGAGAAGATCCAGTGCGGTGAGAGGAAGATAAGGAAGTAGTGCAATCGGGATGCCATTCGATTTTTGATAAATTGCTTTCCAAATTCGGGTAGTAGCTGTAACAGTATCTAGAAAGGATTTAGGTGGTTGTATCCGGAGAAAGATGACACTGAGTAATATCTTTGGAGACACCATCATGGCCATACGCTCGATTTGGAGCCAAGTTGGTTGTTGGAGGGGATTCCACCATATTTTAGCGTTATCCAGTATGACTGCTTTGTACTAGGCTCCGATATTGGGGACACCCAGGCCAGCAAATTTAGTCGGCGTACATAGTAGCGTGGTTATCATCTATTATCAGCAATTCGTTTAGGCAGCAGGAAGGATGCACACCTGGTGCTTCTGACGGAGAGAATACAACTGAATACAAGTGAATAATACAAAGACAATCTCTGAAAGGTACAGGTGCACTATTGTTACAGTGCAACAAAAGACATTCAGCTTATTACAGATGTTTTTGATTAAATCTTTCTTTTTTACACTATCATTAAAATTCAAACGTCATTTGAATCAGTACACATCAGGCACATGTCAGCATTAACAAATCACATTCCTTTTTTGAGTACAAATGTACTTCTGTACAAAGAATAAACAGCCAATATTTGGGCTTTGAAGAGCTCCCTCTAGGGGGGTTCACAGCAGTTTCTTTAGTAGTACAGCAGTATGTACACCACAACAACAGGGAGGCTGCAGTGGGGATAATACGCAGATCTCTTTAAACAGCGTAACAAGTCTCCATTCATTTTTGTGAAGCCTGCAAGGACAATAACAAAACTTAATTGTCATTGTTGTTAGCTATTACATAGATCTAATGCACATCAAATGTAATATTAAAGATCTCCTAGCAGAAGGTAAAAAAAAAAGTATAGCCAGAGCTTATTTGGTCATACTTCTCTTGTGGGTCACAGGAGTGCACGTATTTCTGCACTCCTGTTACCCAGATTCAGCCGACAGTGGACTAAAGATCACTGATGGCTGACATCACAGGGCCGCTGCAATCTCTGGATGTATTCCAACAATATTGTCGGGGTACACCGACATAGGAGCCTCAGCCACCTATTCCCACCCTCTGTACAGCCCAGTGTTCCAGAGAATGCTGGAGGGACAGTGCAGAAAACAGGGACTGACAGTCACCTCTCTCTTCTCAGTGAAGACTGAGAACTGAGTGATCAGCGGACATGAGAACAGAACAGATGAGGGCAGTTGCGGCATCAGATCAATGCTGCAGCCATATACAGTAGCTGAGCATGTGTGTTTGTTTTTTGTTTTTATTCCCACACATCTCCTTTAAAAATTCTTGTTACATCCCTTTGTCATTTTTATTTCTCTCAGTGCTGGCTGTATTTGTACCCCAGGCAGTAGCCCAAATTATGGGTATTCCTATGGGGGAGGTACAGGCAGCATTAAAGCCACAGCCCCTCTCTATTCTGCAGTCCTTCTTGGCCTGCAGCCTGGGCCTCATCTGCAACCTTTGTCCTGATAAAAGACGAAACCCATAACCTTCTGTAGCCAACAGCTAGTTTAAAGAAGATGACTACAGTAGTAGCAGGCTGTCTTGTATGCATGGGCGTCCGCAGAACTTTTTCCAGGGGGGGACATAATTTCAAGGTCTTGGTTGGTCTCATGCAGGGAGGCACAATGAAGACCGGGGGGGGGAGTAAAGGAGGCTCACATGAGGAGCATATACTTAGCTATAATGGCCCGTGTCTTCGGGGTTCATGAAGGGACCTCCGGTCCCCAAGTGCACATGGGACACACCTTAAGCAGTCAATGGGGCGGTGTGTGTTGTAGTTGCCAGGAGGCCGTGTGAAGTCCGTGCAGGACCTGCCGTTGGCGGTGCTCAGTTTGGGGTCTTTGCAGACTGTGTGAAGAGAGCAGATCAGCGCTGATAGCCACATTGGCCATGGGGAGAGGGAGAAGTAGGAGAAGCTCACCCGTCCTAATCGATCAATGCTGAGTGGTCCCGGTCATGCAGGTTAGAGGTGAATCGTTCTCCATGCGGTCCCTGGCTGGGAGGACACAGCCGGCCTTCTGTCCGCAGCAGGTGGGGCGGCCTGGAGGAGTGGTTTCACGCGGTCATGTGACCGCTCCGAACTGCCCAGAATTAAGGACCTAGTGGGGAACCCCTGATCTGATTCCGGGGGGGCAATTGCCCCCCCCCCTTGCCCCTACCTGCGGACGCCCATGCTTGTATGGTGAATAAAAGCAGCTGCAGAGGAGCAACATCATTTACACAATGAAGCAAAAGCCCACAACAACACACACCAGCAACTACTACACTAGTCTCTCTCAGGCAAATTTAGTAGCTGTCTTGTGTTGTTGTGAACTTCTGTATTTGTAAATGAAAAGTAAAAGCAAAACTCCAGGAATTCATTAAATAATTAACACTGTGCCTGCCCCTCTCTTCCCAACTGATGAAGCGTATAGTGCTGGTTTATCTGGGTTCTTATTACAGAGGAAAACTTAAAGGGGAGCTTAACTTTATTTTACTCTTTGTTTACAGAGGGCTGCCTTTTTATGGTGCTCAGCCTGCGCTTCCACCTTTCTGGGTTTAGACCAGTATGACCCCCCCCCCCCCCCCCCCTTGCATCTCAAGCCTTCTTGGGTTCCCTGGCCACTGATCCCAGGGGTTTGTAGAACTTAGAACTTACTGCACATGCACAGTAATTGTCATCAGCAGGCTGGCTGCTAGGAACTGGAACAGACAGACAGTCTCCTGATGACCCCACAGAGAAAATTGCAGCATGGGACCCAGAGTTCGGTGGCTATTGATGGATCACATTGGGAGAGTGCTGGATTTACTGGGTGGGTGAATATATTATTTCAGCTCAACCCGCCCTACCAGGTGATATGGGGTTAATACTCAAATTAAAGTGGTTCTAAAGGCAGAAGGTTTTTGTAACCTTAATACATTCTATGCATTTTGGCAAAAAAACCTTCTGGGTGAAGCTCCACCCCCAGCTCTTCCCTCCCTTATAAATGCCTGAGCCCCATCTTGATCCACCCACGGCATGAGAATAGCAGTTCTCCTCCTTGGCTCACACAGCAGCAGGAGCTATTGGCTCCTCCTGCCGTCAATCACAGCCAGTGGGCCAATGAGGACAGAGTGGGGGTAGGGTATGTGAATGTACAATGTCCTTTCACAGGAGGGCAGCTCGGTAGTGAGCCTGCTCAAGTGCCCCCATAGTAAGAGGCTTGCTATTGGAGGCACTCGGCAGGGGGAAGGAACCAGGAGCGCTGGTAAGGGATCCAGAAAGAAGAGGATCAGGGCTGCTCTGTGCATAACCATTGCACAGAGCAGGTAAGTATAACATGTTTGTTATTTTCTTTTTTTAATTTTAACCTTTAGAATCACTTAAACCTCAGGGGGTAAAGTCCCTATTTAACTTACACCACAATCTCATTGCACTGGTGGTCAATTCCTTCAACCTCCAGTAAGGCATAGTGGGCAAGCACTCTTATGTGATCACTTCCAATGCAAGACCAGCAACCACAGTTGATCAGCAAAGAGCAGCCTTGTGAGACCAGTTGCTGCAACCGAAACTGGCAAGGAGCAAAATTGATGGATTGCGGAATAAGGCAGGCCATAGATTAAGCAAATTTTCGTTCCTTTCACTACCACTGGAAGGAAAGAAAACTGATTGATTCTGGCCAAATTTCGAACCAAGTACGGATGGCTTAAAGTAATTAGTCCTCTTACTGTTGGTGGGGGGGGGGGGGGGGTAATGTTAATTGTATTATTTATGCTCAGAGTTAGGCTAAATTCACACTTGCAAATTAATGTGCCTATAATTTTAGTGTTGACGTGTTTAACTTGCGTTTTAATATGTGTTTAATATGCATTAAAAAGCGCACCATAGGACACCATCCAAGTGATTTTTTTTTCCACCTCACTGATATTCCACCTTCCACCTCACTGATATTTGATTAATGCTTGTCAATCACTGGTCAAATGTGCTGTAAATGCACCGTGAACGCTACAGACTCGTTTACGCTACGTTACCATAGACTTGCATGAAAGGCTTCATTTTTGCTGCACAGCGATGCAAATGCTACATGGTTTTCAAATCTGAATATCTATGTCTGTTGTCCATATTATCCATATGAAGGCTGTTTTACTAGGTGTTTGAGGACCAGCAAAAAAAATGCCTCAAACGCCTGTTTCTAATGCCAGTGGGAACAGGGCCTTAGGCTTTAAAATCTATCTGCTGAATATATGTTTTTATTGAAAATATATTATGATTTTCCATTAATTATCTTTATACACATTCCAAATGTTTTACAATGCCTAAAGCTTCTAGCCTTGCTACAGTTTGTCATGGTCCCCTAAAGAACGATATAGTAATAGATCACATAATTCTTACGCCAATCACTTAAGGCGGGATATAGTCTTTACCTTCGCTGGTTTGTTCCATTCTGCTCTTGCTTCTAATGTTTAGTGACACAGTTACACTGTACTAATAATGACCCCCTTTGGGGATTTTCTGAGTGCTTGTTGGTCATTGCTGAGGTGTAATCAATAAATCTGCCAGCCGGGCTTTTAATGTTGTGTTTCCTCTTGGAATTAAATGAACAGAACTATTACTGATTTTTGATGGAGTTTCCTTACTAGAGCGAGTCACCCCACTTGGGAATATTCCCAGCAACATTGATCCGCCGAGCAGCGTAAAAAAAATGAAATGCAAACAACTAAAGACAAAGGTACCTGTAAGATTTTGTGGTCAGAATGTCCTATAAATACAAGAGACCAAAGACAAGAGTCTTGGGATAGAAAAACCTGTTCAAGTATGTTTGAGCTTTAATATTTTATAACGTACATAATGTCAGGGGTTTTTGTACCTTTACGTTTACCCAACCCCTTTGATGATCAAAATGCAATAGATCCACATGTTGTAACATATGGCGATGAATTTTAAATGAGTGCACCTCTAAGACTTACACTACCAGAAGTATTGGGACACCTGCCTTTACACGCACATGAACTTTAATGGCATCCCAGTCTTAGTCCATAGGGTTCAGTATTGAGTTGGGCCACCCTTTACAGCTATAACAGCTTCAACTCTTCTGGGAAGGCTGTCCACAAGGTTTAGGAGTGTGTCTATGGGAATGTTTGACCATTCTTCCAGAAGCAAATTTGTAAGGTCAGGCACTGATGTGGACAAGAAGGCTTGGCTCTCAGTCTCCATCCTAATTCATCCCAAAGATGTTTTATCGGGTTGAGGTCAGGACAGTCAAGTTCCTCCACCCCAAACTCACTCATCCATGTCTTTATGGACCTTGCTTTGTGCACTGGTCCAAATCATTTGGCGGTGGGGGGATTATGATGTGGGGTTGGTTTTCAGGGGCTGGGCTTGACCCCCTAGTTCCAGTGAAGGGAACTCTTAAGGCTTCAGTATACCAAGACATTGTGGACAATGTCATGCTCCCAATTTGGTGGGAACAGTTTGGGGATGGCCCCTTCCCATTCCAACATGACTGCGCACCAGTGTACAAAGCAAGGTCCGTAAAGACATGGATAAGCAAGTTTGGGGTCGAGGAACTTGACTGGCCTGCACAGAGTCCTGACCTCAACCTGATACAACACCTTTGGGATGAATTAGTGCAAAGGCTGCAAGCCAGGCCTTCTCGTCCACATCCCTGCCTGACCTCACAAATGCGCTTCTTGAAGAATGGTCAAACATTCCTATAGACACACTCCTAAACCATGTGGACAGCCTTCCCAGAAGAGTTGAAGCTGCAAAGGGTGGGCCAACTCAATATTCAACCCCATGCTAATAAAGTTCATGTGCGTGTAAAGGCAGCTGTCCCAATACTTTTGGTATTAAATAATATATTGTATGTTCTTCCTGCATGTTGGTGGGCAGACAACTGAAGTAGAGCAGGGTCTTTTTTGTCTTCACTTTAAGCATAGCAGTAAAAAAAAAACTTGCTGATTATTTGGTTTTCCACATGTAAAAGCAAAACCAATGGACAGCTCATGAGATTTTTATACTTTTAGGATAGTTCATACAAGAGCAGGGGTGTAATATAATAGTAGCTACCTGGATTAGTGTGTAAATATATGCAATCTCTTTCAAAACCTGATTTTGTTTAACAAAAACCCGTGACAAGGTAATTATGTAGGTTTCCATGCTGACCTTTCCTTTTGAAAATGCTAGTTGCCTGGCTGTCCTGCTGGTGCAGTGTTGTCAGTCCTTTTTTGAAACCAGAAAAGAATGAAATCCAAATGTTCTAACCAGCCAACTCAGAAGGTGGTCAGCTTGCTTGGTCCGAATAAGTGAGCCTGGAAAAGGAGAGGTTTGGGAACTCACAGAGGATGTCACAAGACAGAAAAACACAGTAAGGAAGGATTTTAACTAAAATATATATTTTTAAATAAAAAAGAGGTAATATTTACTTGCGCTGTGAAACAATATTGCACAGAAAGCACAGTTTTCTGCTCTTCTGGCAGTTCCCTGCAAGTGCTGTCACCTTCTCTCCCGCAATCCGGAGCTGGGCTGTGTGTGTCTCTAGACACACACAGGGCCAGTAAGCCACACTCCCACTCTCTCCTCACAGGCATTGGACTAACAGCAGCAAGAACCCAATGGTTTTGCTGTCCTCATTAGCTCCTGTGAAAGCAGGAAGTGAAGGGAACGGTGCTGGATCGGTAGACAGAGCTGGAGCGATGACAAGAACCAGGTACATTTTTATAGACTGGGAGCCTGAACAAACAGTGGGGTGTTTTATTTATTTATTTTTTTTACCTTAATGCACAGAATCCAATACGATAAAAAAATAAAAAAGAGCTTTTAGACTTTAGGACCAATTTAAAGTGAAATTTTAGGCACAATTAAAAATGGGCGGACAGGCAGGAATTTTAATAATGAAGAGACATAGTAAATCTCTTGCAGTGACATCATGGCCAAAGAAAGCAGCCAGCAATCAAGACTCGGAAGCCGGCTGCCCAAAAAATCTTAGTGGCCAGGTGGGGAGCTCAGGGATGCCGCATCGCTGGAGCCGAGCTGAGTATAGTTCCACTTTAATAAAAATAGATTACAGAGCCATTAAGTAGTGGATGAACATTTTTGAAAAATAAGGGCATCCTTTAGGGTCATTTGAACCCATCAAGCATTTATCTGCTGATTTATGCTTTTTTTTTCAGACAGAATAAAAATCAAGCCCTCCTAAAGCTGATATTTTGGTTATAAGTAAAGCAGCCATTGTCTGTGAATGATAGAAGAAGCTGACAGGCAAGCCAACCTACTATCTATCCAAAACTGAGATGCCTCTTTAAGAAAATACCATCTATATTTACTTTATGTGAAAACATCAATTGTATTAAATTATACAGCAAAGATAATAAAAATTTTACAATTACAGTCAAAAAGAAAGCAACTTTGTTGTACATTTGTTCTACTTTGCCTTGCATCCATCTAGAAGTGCTAAAATATATTTATTGATTTTCATAACTTTGAGTAAAGAAGAACAAATCTCTGTTGATACATACCATCTATCCAGTGCTTGGACTGTGCTTAAAGGCTTCTAGAAGAAGTAGTTTAAATTAAAGAAAATGATTTGTTTGTCTATCACTGAGCCAGGGTGCTACTTAATAAAATTTGGATTCACTCTGTAATCCTTTCCAACCTGAAAGCAATAACAGTGAATAAGCGAGTGAAGACAGATTTACAGACTATATACCATGATAACGTATCATATATTTCTGCAGATAATGTCATACATCTCCAGTAACGTGTGGAGCACAACTGAATGTTTTACATCTTTTTTTCCCTTCTTTTTTTTTTTTTTTGTTTGCTAATTTGAAAGGCATGTTGGTTCAAGTGCATGTCTTTTTTGTAATTTTTTTTTCGTGCCCCATTTTGCACGGGCATGACAGTCCATTCATTTTAATGGGCTACCTTGCCTCCTGAAAGGCAGGGATAAGGTCCTATATTCTTGGAATCGCAGCCCGCACGGGAACTGCAAATGAAGTGCAGTTTATAGTGCAGGAGCGATTTCCAGTGCATGCGGCGTACCATAAGGATCCTGCATTTTTCTGCAGATTAGCTGCATGAACAGGTATGGACCCGCAGCAGTAACCACCAGCACAGATGTGAACCTAGCCTTAGAGACACAAGAGGAGATCACTCAAAAGTGAGGAGAAACCTCCTTTTCCAAATTAGAGATTTTCCCTCACTTCCTGTTCCAGTGAGAGCTCTAAATGTTTTCCTTTCTCAATATTTTCTTTACCAAAGACCCTGATCACCAGGACAAATGGAGAAGGTGCATCTTCCTAGCAAGAACATAGACAGAAACCCAATACAGGGAGGA
>BLSH010158756.1:3183743-3199333 GCA_018402905.1 Glandirana rugosa | reverse complement strand
AGATAACTTCATCTATCCGCAGCTAAAAGCTGGATTCTATCTGTCCGTGTGAAAGGGGCCTTATACAACATATATATATATATATATATATATATATATATATATATATATATATATATATATATATGAACAGGTGATATTTGCATGAATAAAATCAAAAGTATATTAATAAAGTGACAAATAAAGTCCTTTCAAAAAAAGAGAGTTCAGAAGTGAAAAAATAAGAAAAAGTGAGGACAGCCGAATGTTCCCATTCAACTATCATATGGAATAGTGCCTTGATGAAAAGTAAAACTTTCTTGAAAGTGCTTAGTGCATCACCACCGTGCTCTTACCACTTACCGGACCCATAGGTCCCAAAGGATGAAATGTGCGTATTGAATATCTCAGCTTAAAGATCCCCGTTTCTCTCTCCAGGACTCGAGAAAACCTCAGGCTCCCAACTCACAAGATGAGTGGAGTTAAAAGTATATATTTACCTACTGTACTTAGATGTATTGGATCTTGATTTATTTTGATTGTTTCTTTTTACTTAATTGATATTAATTCTTATGTGGCCCTTATGATCATCATGCTATATATGCCCTACTAAAGCAATCTTAATACTACGGTGTATTACCTCAATACACTATTCCTCTATGCTTCAAGACTAAACATAGCAATTTCTTCAAAACCAGATAATATTTTGTTATCTAAATGTTTTGAAACATTATAAAGAACTTATATTGAAACGTGTACCATTAGGCTGCATTCCCACAAGGATGACCCCTCTTCAACGTGACTTTGCTAGGAGATTTCAGCGTGACTTTCAGCACGACTTTCAGCGCAACTTCAGGCAACTTACAACATGACTGTATGCCAGGCGACTTTGCCTGTGGCCAATCAGAGAAGGGAGGGAGGGGGTTTCCCTGGATAAATTATTTTCTTTTCTCTGTAAAGTTGCTTCCATTCAGATGGGGGATCCGACTTGGACTTCTATTCAATGCTACGGGCACAAGTCGGATAGAAGTCACCTAGAAGTCATGCAGGAACCTTTTCTAAAGTCGCTCCGACTTCAGCAGTATACATTAAGACGGCTCCCATTCATTTCAGTAGGATTTCAAATGTCAAGCGACTTGGGGTGACTTGAGTCAGAGCCTGTGTGAATGGGCACTAAGATTGCTTATCATCATAGCTTCTTCTTTGTAACGTTATTATAATGTTTACTTTATTTTTCTGCTTTATTGTATTGTATTATTTTGTATTTATTGGAACACAATACAAATTGCATTAAAAAAAGAATAGTTAAATGGCAACTGAATCTTTTAAAATTGAATAAAAAAGAAGTTACAAAAAAAAAGAGCAGTTCAATGGTGAACCTTTATAAATTAGTAGTTGATGATTAAGATAATTCGATTTCATCTTTGGGTATAATATATATATATTTGTTTTACCTTGTGGTATTATTCTGATATTAGTGTAAATATGCTGAGAGAGATATGTAGAGTGACCTGCTTCTGAAGATACTTCTTGCTCAGTTGTTATGGTGATTGGCTTTGAAATTTTCTGAGTCTCGGGAAAAAGTATACAGTTTAGAAAAGTCCGAGAAAAGTCAGAAGTCCTTTTTTGCAAGCTTGTTCTAGGTCAGTAATTCACAATATTGAAACAAGAGGGTGCAGTATGACAGCCAGGCAGACAGTATTTTCAGAAGTCAGGTCAGCAGCCGCCACATTTCTCTCATGACAGGTTATCTTTAAAATAGACAACTCCTGTAACTAAATAAGCCCTTTTCTGTGGTCAGATTTTGTGATATGTGTGATTGTGCATATCTGACCATTAAGACTATACTTACACAATCATGGGACAATGTATTGAACTGCAGTGTCATTTTTTTCTTTAATCATAGAATAAATGTAAACAATACATAAAGTCATTAAAGTGATATTAAAGTCTTATTTTTTCTAAAATAACAAACATGTTATACTTACCTGCTCTGTGTAGTGGTTTTGCACAGAGCAGCCCGGATCCTCCTCTTCTCGGGTCTCACACCGGCGCTCGTGGCCCCTTCCTCCTGCCAGCTGCCCCAATGTAACCTGCTTGCTGTGGAGGCAACCATGCAGGCGCTCTCCCGAGTCGCGACTCCGTGTGTCCATTCACACATGGAGCCGTGGTTCGGCCCTGCCCCCTGTCTCCTGATTGGCTCACTGGCTGTGATTAACAGCATCAGGAGCCATTGACCAAAAGCCAATCAGGAGTGCGAGTCCCCGGAAAGCCAAGGCTCTCATGGACATTGGTGGATCGAGAGAGGCCTTAGGTATTGGGGGGGGCTGGGGGATCTGTTGCACACAGAAGGATTTTTACCTTCATGCATAGAATGTATGAAGGTAAAAAACCCTGTGCCTTTACAACCACTTTAAATGCCATCTTGGGGGAAAGAAAAAAAAAACTCTCATGCAGTGGGTGAATGCTTGTTTAACCACTTCAGCCCCGGAAGGATTTCCCACATTAGGACCAGAGCACTTTTTGCGATTCGGCACTGCGTCGCTTAAACTGACAATTGTGCGGTCGTGCGACATTGTACCCAAATGAAATTGGCGTCCTTTTTTTCCCACAAATAGAGCTTTCTTTTGGTGGTATTTGATCACCTCTGCATCACTTCTGATTACCACTATAAACAAACAAAGAGTGACAATTTTGCAAAAAACCCAACATTTCTTATTTTTTGCTAAAATACATATCCAAAAAAAATATAAAAAAACAAATTTATTCATCAGTTTTGGCCGATATATATTCTTCCTCGTATTTTTGGTAAAAAAAAATCACAATCGGCGTATATTGTTTGGTTTGCTCAAAAGTTGCCGCGTTTACGAATGATGAGAATTTATTTATGGGCTTTTGTTTTTTTTAAACTAGTAATGGCGGCGATCTGCGATTTTTAGCGGTACTGCGACATTGCAGTGGACATGTTGGACACTTTTGACACTTTTTTGGGACCATTGACATTTATACAGCGATCAGTGCTATGAAAATGCACTGATTACTGTGTAACTGTCATTGGCAGGGAAGGGGTTAACACTAGGGGGTGATCAAAGGGTTAACTGTCTTCCCTGGGAGGTGTTACTAATTGTGTAGGGGCTGGGCTGAGTGGGGAAGGAGAGTGATCGCCGCTCCCATATACAGGAAGCACACGATCACACTCCTTCTCCTCTGTCAGAACGGAGATCCGTTGTTTACACTAACGGATCCCCGTTCTGTCACTGCGGGGGAGCAATCGCAGGTAGCCAGCGGACATCGAGTCCTCCCTACCCGCTCCCTGGCTCCCCCTCTACACAGTGAGTGCGCACCCATGAGCCACAATCTCGCAGCCGCCGTCAGGTGACGGTGATATGCGATATCGAAACAAGTTGCCACCGTCAAGCCACGGCGGGCGGTTGGCAACTGGTTAAAGTGGAACTTTAGTCACAAAATTAAGTCCTGCTAGATCAATTCCTGCTGGCCCCTTTTGCAGGTATGACTATGTAAAACATTAAGTGCCTATACTGTTGAAAATACAGTAATACGCTCTTACCCTGCTCTGCACATGCTCAGTTGCTCTCTATTTTTAGGCACTGTGCCTAATTTTTAAAGGCCGATCTGCTGACAGGCTAAAGATTTACTGCTACTCAGAGGGCTTTGGGCTTCAATAAAATGGCAACCTCCCGCAAGAAGAAACAGGCGCAATGCTGGAGGCAATTTACAGCACACACTTTTGGTAGCATAATTATTAACATGGAATGTATGTTCCTTGCTAAAGAACATTATTTTTTATCAAATTGTTATGGATAAAGTTCCACTATAATTGTAGAGGGCTGCAAGTAAGCAGTTTTACTTACCTGACCCTGGCACCTGGTGCTTTCCTCTACTACCCCATGCTCCGGTGTCATGTACTGTGCGGCTGAGCCTGACGTGCAGAGGGAGGCCTCTCGTACAGACCCAACTCGGGGACCACCGATGTTGTGACAGTGGTAGTGAGAGCGTATTGAGGTATGAATTCCTGTGTAGCCTTCCGCTGGACATAGCGATGCGTAGCAGGTGCATCACCAGAGGTGGCCGGATAGCTGGAACAGTAGATGACAGCAGAAACAGAAGACCTTGGGCAGCAGGCAGACAGTGGGTAGAAGCGGGATGCAGCAAGACTGGTGGTGCACAGTAGAAGAAGCTCCAGTGGGAGCTAAGCAGGTGCAGGAAGAGCAGGTGAACAGCTCTATACAAGGTCAGATAAGCCACGCTGACAAAAGATGGTCAGTATCAGGCATAGACGGCAGGCAAGGAATTGTCAGGGTGCAGGCAGAGGTTGGCAACACCCAATAAGGCAGATAAGCAGAAGGCAGAGCAAAGTCCAGAGACAAGCCAAGGTCAGGGCAGGTAGTGGTCAAGCGAAGTCAGGAGCAAGCTGGGTCAACACAGAAATCAGCAGAATCAGATACAGGAACACGGGTACAGGTGAAGATCAGACAGCAATGGACTAGTGCAGCTGCCGCACTTATATAGGCTACTTGGCGCCAGTGTGCCAGTGTCAATGGCTAATGCACGCATGCATGCGTATAGGTATGTGCATTCACGTGCGCATGTACAAATGTGTGGGCCTGAGCACAGTAAGACAGGGAGCTTCCGCTATGGCCAGCACATTCCTGACATCTGGCAGTGGACTGCCCCTCAGTGTCCTCATGTCCAGTGCAGGGCTACGGGCTCTGCATTGAACTTGATGACATCAAAGGACCTGCAGCCCCCAAAGTGTAGGCGAGAAAAAGCTGCAGGGACTGGTGTTACACCCTAGAGGGAGCAGAGTATCAGGTATGTAAAACTGTTTTTTGCAGCCCCCTTGACCTAAACAAGCTTTTAACCCTTACAGCGCAGGGGCAGCCGTACTGCAAAGGAGCATTTTCCCTTACTTGGAGTTCAGCTTTTCAGCCTTAGAGTTAGCTGCAAGACCCCTTATCTGTGGGCAACCAGGTGCCCCATTTAGGCCTGCTGCTGGCAGTCTGTCAAATTCTATCAGAGTGTGACAGCTGCTGTGGTGGGGTGGGAAACTTAGCGGTACAAATACTTAAGGCAGTATACAGCCAGGGCTGAATGCTTGTGTTCCAGGCATTTGTCCCAGGGTGCATACTGCCCTGAATGTTAATAATGCCAGGTGCCCCACCATTGCCCTGTCCAGCTGTAGCAGCTGTCAGCCTCTCATAGAGTCTAAGGCTGGATTCACATCTATGCATTTTTAGTGCTTTTTGCATTTTGCAGATTTGCACTACAGAATGTGTTCCATAGGAAACCATGTTAAATGGACTGCAGTGCAAATCAGCAAAGTGCAAAAGGCACAAAAAATGCATAGGTGTGAATCCAGCCTAAGGCTTCATATACACTAAACTTGAGTTTAGGAGCTTTTGGCATTTTTTTTTTCGTCAAGACTCCTAAACTCAACTCCATAAAAGCCTTAGGGGGTTATTTACTAAAGCTGGAGAGTGCAAAATCTGGTGCAGCTCTGCATAGAAACCAAGCAGCTTCCAGGTTTTATTGCCAAAGCTTAATTGAACAAGCTAAAGTTAGAAGCTGATACCATAGACAGCTGCACCAGATTCTGAATGCACCAGTTTTAGTAAATCTTCTCATATGTGTCCATGCTTTTAGCAGAGTTTAGGAGCTGCTGCACTTAGGTGAGATTAATTAATTTTGTATTTTTGCACAAGCATTTTTTATGTGTTTTTCACACTTTTTTATGCGTTTTGCATTTTTCATTTATTTATTTTTTTTCTCCAAAAATTCTTATTTAGAGAAAAACAGATTACAATGAAATAATGATTCAAGCAGAAGTACAATTGCCATGTTTGTAACAGAGATGACAAGGGTATGACATTTTAAGTATACAATATATCCTGAACTAGTAGGTGGACATAAAAGGAGCAAACTTAATGTGGGTGTAGAAGGCAATTAAGGAGTCAATGATGTAAGTATATAAGTAGTTAATCAGTTAGTATTTCTCATAGGTCATATGTTCCGTTGTGGTTAACTTAATGCATATGTGAGTAAAATATAAGGAGTGTAGCAAAGTTATAGGTTCAACATGTATGCTTGGTGAGTTCTGCATCTTTTATCTGCAGTATAGGACTTGATTCCGCTCTCTTGTCCCTCCCGACCCACTCCTGCGGTCAGCGCTGCATTTTTTATTTTTTTTTTGGCCAATTTGTTGTTAGGCAGATTAACCACTTCAGCCCCGGAAGGCTTTCCCCCTTTAGGACCAGAGCACTTTTTGTGATTCGGCACTGCGTCGCTTTAACTGACAATTGCGCGGTTGTGCAATGTTGTACCCAAACGAAATTGATGTCCTTTTTTCCCACAAATAGAGCTTTCTTTTGGTGGTATTTGATAACCTCTGCGTTTTTTATTTTTTGCGCTATAAACAAACAAAGAGCGACAATTTTGCAAAAAAAACAATATTTCTTACTTTTTGCTAAAATACATAGCCAAAAAAATATATAAAAAAACAAATGTATTCATCAGTTTTGGCCGATATATTTACTTACTCATATTTTGGTAAAAAAAAAAAATCACAATCGGCGTATGTTGATTGGTTTGCCCGAAAGTTGCCCCGGTTTACAAACGATGAGAATTTATTTATGGGGTTTATATATTTTTTAAATTTCTTTACTAGTAATGGCGGCGATCTGCGTTTTTTTAGCGGGACTGAGACATTGCGGCGGACATGTTGGACAATTTTGACACTTTTTTGGGACCATTGGCATTTATACAGCGGTCAGTGCTATGAAAATGCACTGATTACTGCCACTGTCACTGGCAGGGAAGGGGTTAACAGTAGGGGGCACTCTAGGGGTTAACTGTGTTCCCTGGTATGTGTTACTAACTGTATGGGGGCTGGGCTGAGTGGGGGAGCGGCTCCCATATACAGGCAGCCTACAATCACATTCCTTCCCCATGTCAGAACGGAGATCTGTTGTTTACATACACAGACCTCCGTTCTGTCACTGCAGGGGGAGCGATCTTGGGTAGCTGGCGGACATCGAGTCCGCCCTACCTGCTCCCCCATAACACAGTAGGTGCGTGCGCGCTCACGATCCGTGATCTTGCAGCCGCCGTCAGGTGGCAGCAGTTTGTGATATCAAGCCAAGTTGCCACCGTCAGGTCACGGTGGCCGGTCAGCAACTGGTTAGAAAAACGCAAATCACTGCAAAGTCGCAGCAAAAATGCACTGCATGCTTATCTGCAGCTTCTCCATTGAAGTCTATTGAACCAAAAATGCACCGTTTTGCATTTTAAAAAGTCCCTGACCCTTTCCAAAAACGCAGCGGCTGAAAAAAGTATAGATGTGAGCGTGTCCCATAGAAAACCGTAGTGCATTTCTGCAAATAGCTCTAAAAAAAGCATAGGTGCGAACCAGGACTGACAGACTGCCGCGGGCTGGGCGGGGCAGGGCGCCTGTGCCTTCTGCTAGCACGCCAGAGACCCATGCACTGCAACTGAGGCCCGGTTCACACCTATGCAGCTTGCTTTTGATCTGTTTCTGCAGTGCTTTTTGCTGTGCATTTTGCATTTTTGCACACAAGCCTTTGAAGCATTTTTCACACATTTTTTGATGCATTTTGCAATTTTTATGCTTTCTTTTTTGCCCAATTTGTTGTTGGGTGGATTAAAAAGCGCAAAATGCAAATCGTGGGCAAAAAGCAAAATATGCTTTTCTGCAGCTTCTCCATTGAAGTCTATTGAACCAAAAATTGCACCGTTTTTAAAAAATTCCCTGACCCTTTCCAAAAACGCAGTGGCTGAAAAAAGCATAGATGTGAGCCTGTTCCATAGGGAATCATGTTAGATGGACTGTAGTGCACTTCTGCAAAAAGCATTAAAAAACACATTTGTTTTCATCTGATAATCAAGCCAGTAAGTCTGTTTTTTTTTCAAAAGATCAAGTTCTCCTGCAGAATGTATCACTTAGGCCTGATTGACACCTATGCATTTTTAGTGCAGTTTGCAGATTTGCGCCGCAGTCCATGGTTTCCTATGGAACACGTTCTGTAGTGCAAATCTGCAAAATGAAAAAAGCACTAAAAATGCATAGGTGTGAATTTGGCCTTACAGAGATAAGACAAACCATTTAACACTAGCAGAGATTCTTACAATGATCAGATTTTATTTCTTTATATAAAACCTTAATCTCAAAAGGAAAACAAAAAGAATGCTATAAAGTGTTAGCTGCAGTTTGGCTTCAGCGTGTTAGTGTATTTAGGCTTCAGGCTTGATTCACATCAATACATTTTGCTGCGATTTGTATTTTTTTTCAAAATTTGGGGGGGGGGGACTTTGTTGCTAGGCAGATTTAAAAAAGCGCAAAACCGCAAATCACTGCAAAATTGTGATAAAATGCAGCACTTGCGTTTTATTTTTGCATGCATTTTGCGGGGGAAAAAAGTCCCCCACCCTTCCCAAAAACGTAGAGGCACAAAAATGCATTGATGTGAACGTGTTGATGGAACCCATGTTAAAAAAATTTCCGCCCCTAACCTTCAACAGCCCCCTCATTCCTCTCCCACCCGCCCCCTTTTTTTTTTTTTTTTTCTTTTCTTTCTCTCATGATGATCTCAGAATCAGTCCTATCCCTTGTAAGTCTATGCAAACTCTGTTATCTGTCAAAAAAGAACATGCTTCTATTGTAACCTCTCCTTTTATATTCTGTAAAACCGTTGTTCCAGCTTACTGTTGTATTTTTCATATACAAATAAAAAACTTCTTGGAGAAAAAATAATCTCTGCATTTCTGCAAAATGCATCAAAAAATGCAATAGTGTGAATCGAGCCTCAGTGTGATAGTGTATTTAGGCTTCAGTGTGTTAGTGTATTTAAATCTGCTAGTCCATCTAACACTCCCCTCCCCCCCAGACTGTCAATTCTGCTGTCTGCTGTGCCCCCTGTTTTCCTTCATCCATCGTGGAAGCACTCTAAATAGGCTCAATTCACACTAAGACCCCTTTCACACTGAGGCGCTTTACAGGCACGATTTAGCTAAAAATAGCACCTGTAAAGCGCCTCAAAATCCCTCAAAATCCCTCCCCATCCACCCCAATGTGAAAAGCCCTGAGTGCTTTCACACTGGGACGGTGCGCTTGCAGGACGTTACAGAAAGTCCTGCAAGCAGCATCTTTGGATCGGTGCAGTGAGTGGTCATATACCGCTCCTCCACCACCCCTGCCTATTGAAAACAATGGGGCAGCACTTCGGAAGTGGCTGCACACCCCCTCGGAAGCGCGGAGTCTCTGCACTTTTAACCCCTTGTGGGAGGTTAAAAGTGAACCGCTTCCACCACCATAGCACCACTATAACAGCAGTAAATCCCCACTGAAACAAGCGGGGATTTACCGCTACCGCCCCCAGCCTGAAAGTGACCTAATGCATTTTGCTTTTCGGTGGTTTTTCACTGCTTTTTGCTGTGCTTGCTGCATTTTTTACGGCATATTTTATGATTTTTTACCATGATTTTGCCGCAATTTGCGTTTTGCGTTTTTTTTTTTTGTTTTTGGGGGGAGGTGAAATTTTGCTGCTAGGCAGATTAAAAATGCAAATCGCCGGAAAATCGCGGTAAAACGCAGTAAAAATGCATCAACAAATCAGCACTTGCGTTTTTCTTGCATGCCCATTGAAGTCTATTACATGCAAAGCGCCTCTTTTTGCATGGAAAAAAGTCCCCACCCTTTCCAAAAACGCAGAGGCACAAAAAAGCATTTATGTGAACATGTTTTATAGGAACCCATGTTTCCTTGAAAAATGCATCAAAAAACGCACTAGTGTGAATCGAGCCTTATACAGGAGGTGTGTTAATGGTCAGATCGCCTGGTGTAAACAGAGAAAAATAAAGCTTAAAAAAAGAAAACAAATGCAGCCACCACATCTAATGATTGGTAAGGTGCAAATCATTACATTTTTGGTTTAATACCGCTTTAATTTACCCACTCTATCCAAAACCAAATAGAAATGTTGTTATGCCCCCTACTCAAGGATAACATGTAAGTTGTAATTATCACAATCATGTTAATTAGCAAAGTGGTATTATCTTATATTGGAATGAAGTATGTGTTGCCCTCAGTAGACAAAAATGTGGCCCTTTGAAGAAGCATTCCATTCAGTTTTGCCAAGTGTTTTATTTGAGTTGCCTGATTAAAGCATTGCCTGGACTGAGCATAAAATCCACATAGACAAATACTATAATGATCATAATTTAGATTGCTTGATTACCACTGAAATAGTCATTTTGAAGTTTGACTAGAACAACCCACGCTGTGAAGCTGTTATTCTATGTAATGGTTTGAAATTCAGCAAATTGTACCGTTTCTCATTTTAAAAACCCTCCAAGTTCTCGCCGAATGGCAGTTCTTAAAATGTGTTTAATACAGTGAGTTGACTAAAATGGTGTTGGAATGGCTCTTACAGAATCATCATTTATCACTAAAAAACCTTTGCCAAAGTTAAAATGACAAGAAAAATTATAGCTTGTCCCTACAAGGACCTTTCCAGTGCTAGTTTTTTATTAGCGGGAAGCGCAAGGCTGTCAAGAACACTCAGCGATCACTGTTCAAGTTTTGTAATAGTAAAAAGGATAGGATTGTTCCCAGTTTTGTAAGAAATAACTAAGACTTTACCTGTAAGCAAACCATCTCCCCTATTACACGTGCCTGAAGTAGCAGGAAGGATCAATGGACATATCAAGATCTGCATCAGAATGACGCTGCACAATTTATTGGACTGATGCTAAAATTTTGTTTTTTTAAGTGCACTCTTTAACGTGACTCTTTTAAAAAAAAGGCCTCCTTAAATACAGCTATCTGCCAGCAGGTGGCAGGAGAGTTCGGGTGGAAGAGTGAGGATGTAGTCAGAAGCTGCAGATCAGGCCTGTCTGGGGGGTGAACCTGGGGCTTGGGTGCAGGCAGGAGCAGGAGTCAGCTCCTGGAGTGGCGCAGGAGAGCAGCTGAGGTCTACATGGAAGGAGACTCTTTAAAGAATCCACCATAAAGTCGATGAGGGGCAGCCCCTGGGAGTTGGATGAGAAGGCTGAGACAGTCTGGGAAAAGAGAGTTCAGTCTGTAGAGGTCGGGAGAAGCCAACTAAGGGAAGGAGAGCCATTAGATCACTGTACAGACCGGATGGGTCTGGAAGAAGGATGGGCTGGGAGTTGTAGTCCATCAAAGGCCCAGCTAGCACCCCCGTGTTTTGCTACACAAGATAGAGTCCAAGGCTTCGGTGAAGGAAGCCTGCGATTCTTACCCAGAAAGGGTGGTTCTGAGGCCTTGCAAGAGGCTGCAGCAGGCCTCACCATGTGCTAGCTATGATGAAGAGCCAGTGTCATGGTGGTCTGATAAATTTCCCTTTGGACCAGGGAAACAGGTGTAATGGTCAGCAAGTAGTGTGTTGGAGAGAATTAAAGGAGAAGAGTAACGGTCAGCAAGTAGTGTACTGGAGGTGAAGAAGTGTATATACCGAAGGTGTATATAGTAGGTCCTATGATCAATTACTGGGCATCCCACAGTCATCCCTATTCCCTATCCAAGTTCAAACCCCTAAATAAAACAACAAAACAAAGTACTGTTCTGTTCAGTGACTTTGGATGCATGGAATTTGTGTGATTGAGGACAGCGGGCAGGTGGACCACAACTATCAGCCACTCTCGAGGGAGGACATGGCTACATTTAGGTACTTGTATAGCACCATCAATTTATGCAGCACTTTACACATATATTGTACATTCACATCAGTCCCTGCCATCAAGGAGCTTACAAACTAAGGTCCCTAACTCACATTCATACATACACTAGGGCCAAATTTAGACAGGAGTCAACGAACCAGTGGTGGCCCGTTCATAAGGCAAGCAGGGGCGCCGCCCCCCCTAAACCATGCGCCCGGCCCCTAATCTACATGCAGGGCACCGAACGCATGGATTTCAATAGGTTTTTTTTTTTTGAAGTACATGATTACATGCTGAGACTCTAATTGGCTTCAAAAAAGGGTGGGCTCCGGACACTGCGCCCTGAGCCCACCCAGTTCTGTAACAATAGCGAATTAATATTCGCTATTGTCCTCCTGGTTCTCCACCCGGCCAATCAGGAAGCAGATCTTAAGACTGGCCGAGAAGAGAATCGATCGTATGGCTGCCGAGGGAAGGAGAAGGGAAGCCGTCGTGAAGACTGAGATGCTGGGTGAAGCCGCCTCCTAGGAGGAGGAGATCCAAGAAGGAGACAAAGCTGCCCACGACCTAGATGGAGTAAGTGCGGGGCTGGTGGGGGGATGAGCAAGCAACGGGGGGGTGGGGGATTTGACTGAGCGACCGGCCGACCAGGGGGGTGTCAGATGGATGTCTTTTTTGTCGCCACCCCCCCAAAATATACAGCACCAGCCGCCACTGCAACTAACCTACCAGCATGTCTTTGAAATGGGGGAGGAAACTGGAGTACTCAGAGGAAACCCACACTGGCACAGGGAGAACATGCAAACTCTAGGCAGGAAGTGAATTAGAACCGGCAACCCCAGTGCTGCTAAGCGGAAGCCACTGTTCTACCCCGTACTCACCTACCTCCTTCTCAAAAGGAGTCTCAAGTCTTAGGGCTCTGTCTCCCTTGCTGTTTGGAAACCACCTCTGCAAATCAAAATTGTTTTTAAAAAAATGCCGAGTATGGTGCATGCGCAAGATGAGGCACACAGTATCGTTGGTGGGCCATAAAAATAATGAAAGGAGCGCCAGACCAAATTCAGATAAAAGAGTACAAGATAATGTTAATTGTTGTTTTAAAAAAATCATATAAAAAGGGCAACTCCCCCTTTATCAGGGCTCAACACAGGATGAAACTTGGATAGACTCTGGAGAAACCAGCGACTTCAACCTGACAGCAGTTGCTGAGCAGCAATGGAGCTGAAGGGGGAATAGTGTTGCCCCTGAAATGCATTGGCTGTTTTTGTATGACCTTTTTATCAACACTTAAAATTATCTTGGACTCCATTACCTGATTTTGGTCTGGTGGACCTTTCTGGAAACAAAAAGCTGGGGGGGGTCGGTGGTAGTGAGTCATAAGTACGGCCATTATGGCAGAAACACATTGACTGTTTGTGCTGTATACACCAATGTCTTAATAAAGCTGATGTCTCGCTGCACTTGACCGCAATGCCGGCTATCTTTCTTTCTTTGATGCTCCTTTCTGTATTGTTGGTTTTTAACTACTGTTGGGTGCCCACCGAAGAAAGTGTGCTGTGTGGAAGCTGTTATTAAGCTTGTTAGATGTTTTCCTTTATCTGACCACTCTTGCAAGTGTAAAAATTCCCAGCGCCTGTTTAAGTATGTTGTTTTGGAGCTCATTTGTAGGCCAGCAGTGGAAAAGGAGTAAACCAGTCTTTGATGATGTCATGTGCCTCATCTTGCAAACCCCTTTACCCTACTGTTGGAAGCAAAAGATCTTGGGGAAAGTCTTTTTTTTTCTTCAAACATATGATGGCCATTTTGGCCCTACCTCTCGTGTGGGTCACAGGAGTGCAGTTAATTCTGCACTCATGTGACCCATTTTTGGCTGCAGAGAGCCTGAGCCAGCCACTCTCACAGCCCAGTGCTCCAGTGAGCACTGGAGGGGCAGAGCAGGGAGTCGGTGACTGACAGTCACCACTCTTTACTGAGAGCAGAGGATAAAACTAAGCAATAGCTGAGCGGTGTTTGACCACTGGCAGGGGACAGATGCAGGTTCGGATCGACACTGCATCCATCTAGGTGAGTATAAATGATTTTTTTTCCATCCCCATATTTCTCTTCTCTAATTTTTTGCTATCAATAAAGGATGATTTCACAGGATGTGAATTTTAGTGAAAGACAGGTACAGCTCCACTTCTATAAAATTACCTGCAGAAAGCATTTTTTTTTTCTTTATTTTCACCTGGTGACCCTGTTAGTAACACATTTCCTGTCCTAGGGTGACAACACTTACTTTATGTACTATATCTGTGAAGGAGCAGTAACAGTAAATGCACTGCTGTATTGGGTAGGGTAATACCACAGCTTGAGATAACACTGTTACAGTCTTACAGTTCACTGGATTTCTGCAGGATTAACAGGCATTTTCAGCACCCAACACAATTCTGGGTGTGTCAGATGTCTGATCCCCCCTCTGTGGTTCCTTCTGCTACAATGTACATCACTATTGTTTCCTCATAGTGATGGATAGCTCAGTGTATAGAACCACAGCCAGAGGCGGCTCTAGGCTTTGTGAGGCCTTAGGCAAATCTTAGACATGAGGCCCCACTCACACCCATAATGAAGAAAAACAGTGGTAGCACGTCCATTAGGGGCACAAGGGCGCCACCCCCCCCATCCCTGCGTCCAGCCCCCCGATCTACATACAAGTTGCTGGGCTATGGATTCCAATGGGGGAATGGTATTTTGAAGTATGTGATTAGAGCCGGAGGCTCTAATAGGCTTCAAAAAGGATGGGCTCAGGGCGCAGAGAAACCACATTTCTCCATTTACATGAAGGTCAGGTTAATATAACCCAGCTCAGAGTTCCCCCTTACATCAGAGTCTGCAGGATTCCCCCTTACAGTGCAAGGGAAACTTTGATGTAAAGGGGAATGCTACGGATGATTATGTAAGGGGGAATGCTGCAGACTTTGGTTTAAAGGGGAACTCTGATGTAAGGGGGGGCTCTGGTGACCAATGACCATCTTATATAAGAGTGCACATCGTTCGCCTTTACATCAGTGTCTGCAGAGTTCCAACTTGCATTCAAAACAGGAACTCTAATGTGGGGGGACCACAGAGCACCTTCCGCAGAGTGAAAGCACTAAGGTAAGGGGAGGGGGGTTACTGATATAAGGATGAACCTTTATATCAGTGCCCCCTTACCTTACTGTATTCACTCCCCCCTTACATCAGTGACCACCTTAGACTGGCCTTGCAGTACTGTCACTGACCTCTCTGGGTTCCAGCTTGGTGGCTCTGGTTTCATCATATATTAACCTTTCCACAGTTCACACATGTCTGACTCCTCCCATGACCCCCATCCTAGCAGTGCTATCCCTCTTGACTCCCCTGTAGGCTCCCCCCAAAAGACTGCAGACATGATACAAGAGATGGTCAGAGACTGTGCGGCCATAAATCAAGAGATGATCAGAGACTGTGCAGCCATAATACAAGAGATGGTCAGAGACTGTGTGGCCATAATACAAGAGATGGTCAGAGACTGTGCAGCCATAATACAAGAGATGGTCAGAGACTGTGCGGCCATAATACAAGAGATGGTCAGAGACTGTGTGGCCATAATACAAGAGATGGTCAGAGACTGTGCGGCCATAATACAAGAGATGGTCAGAGACTGTGCGGCCATAATACAAGAGATGGTCAGAGACTGTGCAGCCATAATACAAGAGATGGTCAGAGACTGTGCGGCCATAATACAAGAGATGGTCAGAGACTGTGTGGCCATAATACAAGAGATGGTCAGAGACTGTAACATAATACCGGCGTGTCAGAGACTGGTAGAGAACATAATACCGACGTGTCAGAGACTGGTAGAGAACATAATACCGGTGTGTCAGAGACTGGTAGAG
>BLSH010158756.1:3142100-3171617 GCA_018402905.1 Glandirana rugosa | reverse complement strand
CAAAGGATTATGAAAACCATTATATTACATAAAGATTTGCACAATAACTGTACTTTAAAAGTGGTGTACAGCCATTGTTGGGTACGTTAGGTATGTAAGTCTTTAATTCAATAAACATTATTTTACCTTACTGTGTCCGCGAAACCATCGCCACGGGTAATTAAAGTTACCTGTCCCTGTCAAACCCTCTCCACATATGTGGCGAGGGTGTGGCGGGGTGTCTACGAAGATCGTCCTGAAAAAAAGGACGGGACGTTCACGTGGTCGGGTCACACTTTCGTGAGCCCGAAAATGTGAAATGGGCACCGCTACCAAAGCGCCTGTGTCATTCCATTTTATTACAAATAACTTAATTTCTGAATGTATGGATTGCATGGGTTGTTACCGACATGTGGTGAAAATTTCATGTCAATAACACGTTTAGAAATACATTATATTACCAAAAGTATTAGGAAACCTGCCTTTACACACACACATTATTATTATACAGGATTTATATAGCTCCGACAGTTTGCGCAGTGCTTTACAATATTAGGGCAGACAGTACAATTACAATACAATTCAATACAGGAGCTCGTTAGAGCTTACAATCTAGGAGGGAGGGTTAAATGATACGAAAGGGCAATAACTGCGGGGGATGAGCTGATTGAGAAAATAAGGAGTGTAGTTGTTAGGTGGTGGCACCTTCAGGCTTCCCTGAAGAGAAAGGTTTTCAGTGATCGCCTGAAGGTGGATAGATTTGGGGATAGTCTGACAGAGGCAGAGTATGAGAGGAGGTGATGAGGGAGCTGGAGAGCAGGAGGTCTTGGGAGGAGTGAAGAGGACGGTTAGGTTGGTATTTTGAGACTAGGCTGGTGATGTAGCTGGGAGCAGAGTTGTGGATGGCTTTGTAGCTGATTGTTAGTATTTTGAATTTAATTTGTTGGGCGAGTGGCAGCCAGTGGAGGGATTGGCAGAGAGGGGTGGCAGACGCTGAACAGTTTGTAAGGTGGATGAGTCTGGCAGCGGCTTTCATGATGGACAATATAGCAATATGGTTACATTTAGTGTAGGTACAACATTTAGTTACTCACATGGTTGATGATTAACTTCCCTGGCGGTATGACTATGTCAGATTTTTGCGTCTCAAAGCGGTACATTGTTTCGCATAGAAATTTAGTGTTTTATATTGTAGGCCTGTAATTCTAAGGAATAACTCACTTAAATCTGTCCAAACAAGAGTGTAGTAGACATCCCGGGTATGATAAAGTTTGAAACAACAAAATCATAATTTATAATATAATAAATAACTATAATTAATTATCAAAAATAATAATATAATAATAATAAAATTAATTCAATAATGTAATAAAATCAAAACACTAAAATTTGCTCAGTTGCAGAATTGTCGCTGTCGTCACTTTCAGTGTCTGATGATAAATTTCCCCACAAATCAGTATCAAGTCTGCAAATTATTCTTATTTACTATCACTGTTTTCTAGTTGGTTCAAAACTGCTTTTGACGTAAAGGGGTGATTTTTGGATGCCATGGGCATTCTCAAATTTCCAGGCAGAAAGAATGGCATATATAATATAGTAGAGCATGCAGGGCACTGGGCAAACCACTAGGGACAAAAGAGATGTGAAATGATTTGATACAGTAATGTAATCTTACAGGTCACAGTGTACTGTATATGTTGTGTGTGTTTCACTTTTTTAATTTTCCCACCGAGCTCTGCCCCATGCGAAGCGACGTTCGCAGGGAACGGAGCCCGGAACCCAGAGGCATCGGGCGCAGATTCTGCCGGATGACACAGCGGGGGGGACATCGCAGGATCCTGGGGACAAGGTAAATAACTTTTCCAGGATCCTGCGATGCGATCCCGAGTGTGGCTCAGGATTACCGCTTTTGGTATTGAAAACTCACCCTGAGCCACACTTGGGATAACTGTCAGGGAGGTTAAAAGAGGCACATCTAAGTATGCAGGCATCCGGGGTAAAGCTGTCCACATAGACCATTCTCCGCTCCTCCACCACCATCAATGGCATCCCTTCCACGCTGCTCTCCACGAGTGCTTCATGCCTCACTTTCAGATCGCTCCACTGCAGGGTAGTCTTCCCAGCCATGATTGCAGATTGACAGCAGTGAGAGCCGGCGATGCGGAGGATGGTCTATGTGGACCGCTTTAACCCGGATGCCTGCATACTTAGATATGCCTGTTTTATTCATCAACCATGTGAGTTGCTAAATGTTGTACCTTCATTAAATGTAACCATATTGCTACACTTAGAGACGCCTCTCTTCTCTTTAAGGCCTCATACACACGGACGTTTCTTAACCTCCCTGGTGGTATGATTATTTCAGATTTTTGGTTCCGAAAGCGGTACAATTATTTTGCATGAAAATTTGGCGTTTTATATTGTAGGCCTGTAATTCTTAGGAATAACTCACTTAAATCTGTCCAAACAAGAGTCTAGTAGACATCACGGGTATGAAAAAGTTTTAAAAATGAAATCATAAATTATAATATAATAAATAACTAAAAATAATTATCAAAAATAATAATATAATAGTAATAAAATGTATTCAATAATGTAATCAAACCAAAAACGCAGAAATTTGCTCATTTGCAGAATTGTCGCTGTCGTCACTTTCAGTGTCTGATGATAAATTTCCCCAAAAATCAGTATCACTCAATTCTGCAAATCATTCTTATTTACTATCGCTGTTTTCTAGCTGATCAAAAACCACTTTTGACGCAAAGGGACACTTTTTGGTTGCTATGGACATTCTCATGTTTCCAGGCAGAAAGAATGACATTTATTATATAAAAGTGCATGCAGGGCTCTGGGCAAACCACTAGGGACAAAGGGGATGTGAAATGTTTTCATACAGTAATGTAATCTGTAAGATTACAGTGTACTGTATGTGCTGTGTGTGTTTCACTTTTTGAATTTCCCGCCGGTCTCCGTCCCCGTGCGACGCGACGCTCGCAGGGAACGGAGCCCGGCACACAGGAGTCATCTGGCGGCGGACAGAGCTCGCAGACACGGCGGGGGACATCGCTGGATCCAGGGGACAAGGTGAGTAGCGCTGCCTGGATCCAGCAATGCAATCCCGAGTGTGGCTCGGGGTTACCGCTAATGGTACTGAAAATCCACCCCGAGCCACACTCGGGAACACCGCCAGGGAGGTTAAAAAATAAACAAAACGTCGGGCCCAACGTTAAGGAAAAAAATCGACGTTTTTGGGCGTTATGCATCGGCGTTAGTGAGCGTCAGCGCCAATAGGCGTTTTTTTTTAAAAAATCATCCCTCTGCTATTTTTCAACCTAAAAACGTCGGCCTCAAAAAACGCCAGTTAACACCGGTACCACGTTAGTGATCGTTTTGTGGCGTCGGCGTCAAAAAATGCCAAAACGTTACAGCCTCAGAATGCGCTGGTCGTGGGTTCTAGTTTCAGCTCACTAACGCCGACGATATCTACAGCTCAAAAACGCCTGCGTTTTTATGGGGCCATTGACTAACATGGAGAGCTGCAAAAAACGACAGGAAACGCCGGCGTCATAAAACGTCCGTGTGTATGAGGCCTTATACTCTGTAGCTGCTGCTGGATTTTGCATCTGATCCCCTTGTGGAGGCTGCTATTTGTGGATGGACATTTTATGGTTATCCTATCACATTGCTATAATCTTTTTATTTGGACTATAAACTGAAGGACTTATGAATAAATGGTTGTGGAATGAATCATCTTGCGTTTCCATTATTTCTTATGGGGATATTTTCTTTGATATACGAGTGCTTTGGATTACAAGCATGTTTCCAAAACAAATTATGCTCGCAAACCAAGGTTTTACTGTATTACCGTGAATAATGAACAATAAAAGCACTCATTCATCTCTGTAGCTCTAGTCATTGTGGAGCAATTCATTTTTAAAGTTAAGGTGGTATTAACCACTTGCCGACCGCACGCCGCAGTGTGACGGTGGCAACGTGGCTCGATATCGCGAACCGCCGTCACAGGACGGCGGCCGCGATAACTAGCATTGTGGAGCGCGAGCTGTTCTGTTGAAGGGGGAAGGGCGATGATCACAGCCTTCCTGTATATGGAAGCTGTGATCATCCCCTTTCCCCAGCCCGGGCAGTCCCCCCACAGTTAGAACACGCCCAGGGAACACAGTTAACCCTTAGAGCGCCCCCTGCAGGTTAACCCCTTCACTGCCAATGGCATTTACACAGTAATCAGTGCATTTTTATAGCACTGATCGCTGTATAAGTGCCAATGGACCCAAAAAAGTGTCAAAATGTTCCGACATGTCCGCCCCAATATCGCAGTACCGCTAAAAATCGCAGATCGCCGCCATTACTAGTAAAAAATAAAAAAAATAAAAACCCCAGAAATGAATTCTCATCATCCGTAAACGCGGCAACTTTTGCGCAAACCAATCAATAAACGCCAATTGCGATTTTTTTTTTACCAAAAATATGAGGATGAATATAAATCGGCCAAAACCGATGAAAAAAAAAGTTTTTTTATATTTTTTTTTTGGATTTGTTTTTTATCAAAAAGTAATACATTTGGGTCTTTTTGCTAAATTGTCGCTCTTCTTTTGTTTATAGCGGTGATCAGAAATGACGCAGAGGTGATCAAATACCACCAAAAGAAAGCTCTATTTGTGGGAAAAAAAGGACACAATTTTTGTTTGGGTACAATGTCGCATTACCGCGCAATTGTCAGTAAAGCGACGCAGCGCAGAATCGCAAAAAGTGCTCTGGTCCTAAAGTGTGAAATCCTTCTGGGGCTGAAGTGGTTAAACCCAAAACCAAAAATGTAATATATTGCACATTAGATGTGGTGGCTGCATCCGTTTTCTTTTCTTTTGCTTTTTCCTACTGTTTTTACCTGGTGATCTGGCGAGTAACACACATCCTGTGTTAATAAGACACAACTCTGGAGGGATGAGACAGGAGGCACAGCAGACAGTAGCATTGTCAGTTTGTGGGGGAGGTCACACTTTATAATCAGTTTCAGCAAACAGTTTATTTTTCTTTTTGGGATAAAGGTTTTGCATAAATAAATAAAAGCTGGTCATTTTATTTCCCCCGCCAGTGTTACGTGGTTTGTCTCATCCATGTACATTCTACTGGAGAGCTTGTTCTTTGGGAAAAATAACATTCTTCCTGGCTGGATCACCAGATAAAAATAGGAGAAAGAAAGCCTAAAAAAGAAAACAAATTTGGCTATCACATTCAAGAATTGGCAAGCTGCAATATAATAAATGCTTACTTTTGGGTTTAATATTGCTTTAACAAAAGATGCTCTGAAATCTTATCTTTTTTCCTGGTGCACTCTTTACCAAAAGTATGGCAGCATGTCTTTGTTGTAATATTTAAAGATCTTTGAGTATACATTTCTTCACAGTAAATGTAGCTGGAGTGTAATGGCTTGTTATAGGGCCATTCACATTATATACAGGAACATCTATATAATTTCATGGAAAAAAGCAGGTAACTGCAATGGCACACAGAAAACAATAGTGTTTTTGCATGCCATGTTCAGAGCAAAACACAGTTGGTTTAATTTAATAAAACTGGAGATTGAAAAATCTGTAAAACTAAAGGCAAAACTTTTTTTTAGTTTTGCATAGTGTGGAGTAGGGTTGCCAGCTTTTCTTCAAGTGAAACCCGAACACTTAAGCGGCGCACAGCAATTTTTTTTATAGTATAAACTATACATATATTTTTTGCTATTAAATAACATTTCTAATCATATGAAGTTAACACCAAGATTCCCCCTTTTCATCAGAGTCCACAGAGTTCCCTTTTACATCTGAGTGTGCAGAGTTCCCTTTTACTGTAAGGGGAACTCTGCAGACTCTGATGTAAGGGAGAACTCTAGGGACTCTAACCCTGATTTAAGGGGGAAAAGTGAGAACTCTGATGTACAGAGAGGACTGATGTAAGGGGGAACACTGTGGCGTCTGGTCTAAAGGGGATACTCTGATGTAAGGGGTGCTCTGAGAACCCTGATTTACCTTCGTGTACACACAATCCAGATGTATCTGAGGCTGCTGGACTTCAAATTTCAGGCCCCCACTTTCCTTTTCTGAGGTACAGCACTGGGGATTGGATTGCAGGCAGATACTGAGGGGTAGGTGTGGGAGGAAGAGGTGCAGATCAAGCCCTATCTCCTCTGTGTGTGGGGGGCGGGGGGGTTGTTAGTGCTGGCTTTGGGCAGTGTCACAGAGTCTCTCAGCTGAGACAAATGCAGCCAGCAACCCTTCTGGGAAGCCATAGTCCAGTCTGAATAATGTGTCCGGGTTTCAGGCAGTCTGAAACCTGGACGCATGATTCCAAACCCAAATTGTCTGGGTGAATCCCGGATAGGTGGCAACCCTAGTGTGGAGTGGGATTAGAACACCTGTCAGTTTTAATTGTGTTCTGTGCCACCATTAAGGAGATTCATCCTCTCTAGTGGTCCTGTTTACCATTATCATTGAAAGTGAAAGTAAGAGAAGTTACCCAAATTTTGGGTTGTCCCCAGAAAATTAATAGAGGGTAAATCTTACAATGAGTACACTGGTTCTGGTGACCTGGGGGTCCCTAAGTAATTTCCTTAATTTACAGGGATATCCTCTTGCTTCCTGTTTTGGACAGGAAGTAGAGGGAAATCTCCGCAATGGGACACAGATAGCAAAAAAAAAAATTTGACAGTGGTTATAACCCTTCCTTGCTCTATCCAAAATGAAAAAAAAGTTTTGCCTGTAGTTCTACTTTAAGCACATGCTGACCAGCCGCTGTCATTACACGGTGGCAGGTCGGCACGTTCCCGCGAATCGCCGTACTGGTATGCCGGCCCTTTAAACCGATATAGCAGGCACGTGTGCACTGTCTGGATGGCGGGAGAGCTGACGCGCATGGCCAGCGGCTGCAATGTCCGCCAGCCACCCGCGATCATGGGAAAGAGAGGCAGAATGGGGATCTGTCAATGTAAACAGACAGATCCCAGTTCTGACAGGGAAGTAGAGAGAGATCTGCTGTTCCTAGTGATTAGGAACAGCGTTCTCTCTCTACTGCCAGTCAGTACGCTCCCCCCACAGTTAGAAACACCTCCCAGAGAACACATTTAACCCCTTGATCACCCCTAGTGTTAACCCCTTCCCTGCTAGTGACATTTATACAGTAATCAGTGTATTTTTATATCTCTGATCACTGTATAAATGTCACTGGTCCCAAAAAAGTGTCAAAAGTGTCTGATCTGTCCGCTGCAATATCGCAGTCCCGCTAAAAATCACTGATCACTGGCATTACTAGTAAAAAAATAATAATCATAAAAAAATGCCATAAAAATGCCATAAATCTATCCCATGGTTTGTAGAGGCTATAACTTTTGCGCAAACCAATCAATATATGCCTATTGGGATTTTTTTTACCAAAAATATGTAGCAGAATACATAAACTGATGAAGACATTTTTTTAAAAAAATATAGTTTTTTTGTTAATAGCGCAAAAAATAAAAACCGCAGAGGTGATCAAATACCACCAAAAGAAAGTTCTATTTGTGGGAAAAAAGGACGTCAATTTCATTTGGGTACAGTGTCACATGACCACGCAATTGTTAGTTAAAGCGGCGCAGTGCCGTATCGCAAAAAAATGGCCTGGTCAGGAAGTGGGTAAATCCTTCAGGGGCTAAAGTGGTTAAGCGCGTTCAATTAAGCTTTGATAGACGTAACTGGAAGCTGAAAAAAAGGCAATGCGTGTTGCAACAAAACACACCTCACACTGCCACCTGCCGCACAGCTGCGTAAACAGGCCCATAGTGTTCTTTTACTGCTTGTTCAAAATCTATCAGCAAAAGCCCATCCATAATTGGCGCAGGGGCACCGAACCCTAATCCATGCGCCCGGTACCTAATCTACATGCAGGGCGCCAGACGCATGGATTTCAATTGGGTTTCTTTTTTTTTTTGAAACACATGATTAAGCCTGAGGCTCTAATTGGCTTCAAAAAAGGGTGGGCTTGGGGATCAGAGCACTGCGCCCTGAGCCCACCCAGTTGTGTGACAATAGCAAATTAATATTTGATTTTGTCTTTCTGATTCTCCTCCCAGCCAATCAGGAAGAAACTGGGGAGGGGTCGGGTGGTGGAGGGATGTATTGTTTGCTGCCCCCCAGCTGCCACTGGAATGAATAAATACTTAAGGCCGGGTTCACACTGCTTGACATGAAAGTCCCATAGCTTCCGATCCGACTTTGCCCTGCAACATTGGTCCGATATCGCTCAGACTTTAATGAACAACTTCTGACTTGAGATGTGTGCAACTTGGATCTGGTATGGATTTAGGGGTTTTTTTTCAATACATTTTGCAGTGCTAACATTGCCTCTGAGTACAATTCGCATGTCACAAGTCAGATCAGTTAAGATGCTGATCTGACTTGGATAAGACCTCAATGATGACTTCAATGGGCTAAAATCATAATCAAAGTCGGACCAAAGTATTGCAGTAACTTTTTCCAAAATCAAACCAGTTAACACGGCTCTCATAGGGAATCATTGTTTTAAACACATCATGCGACATGTGCTCCCAAAGTCAGAGCATATGCTGCACCAGTGTGAACCGGGCCTTAATGGTCACAGTCTGGTCCATAGCTAAAAAAAAAACATTAAATGCGCCTCTATATGAAATTAAGTCCATTCATACAAGTTGTTTGAACGTAATATAGCTACTCTATCTAATGACTATTACAGGTGACAGATTTTCACAAGTCTCTAACATTTACAGTATGTTACTTATGTAATTGGGATGACATTTTATACCCAGTTAATGTAATGAGATGCAACTGAGCGTTATATGTTTAGATACATGTTACTCACGGGATGCCTATATGATAATGTATTGACCTCTAATTACTATAACCTTTAATCCTCATTATCTCGTAACATATGGTAGCACCATTTGCCTTTAAAACTATTAGCAGACCAACTGTGTATTCACCTTGATGTCATATCACCAATGCACCATGTGTTGTGGAAAAGACGTGTCATGTGTACATTTTGTACCACAGTATAACATATTGCTCTTTGGACTGTAAATAATTGTGTAGCCCTATTGGCACTGATCTTCAACAAATATTGACTTCCAGATGACCAACCTCTACAGTTCTAATGTACCATGTGCTCTCACATGGCAATAATATTTGAGGCATGTCAATTTCAGGCATGACTTTTTCTCAGAGTATAAAATAAATGGGTGGCAGTCACTTTAGTAAGCTTGAAACATTAAGCGATGGTTCACACTAGCCCTGTTTGGCTGCATTGGTCAGCATTGCCTAATACAGTCTCCAAGCAAAAAGCTGGAGCTTTGTATAAGGATTGTTCTTCTGCTTTTTTCCATCCCTTAGGCCCATAGGCCCAAAGGCTTGGGCAAAGAGACATCTTGCACAATGACATTCTTACAAGAAAGAATAGGAAGTGTCCCATATATTTAACAGTTCTCCCAGCATGCATCAACAGACCTTGAAAGCCTGCTAATTGGCTAGGCCATTAAACATTCATAACACAGTATAAACCTCTCTAGCACACCCTGCTGGAGAAAGCTCACACAACAAGGAGCAGAGGAAATACTACATCTCTTTAAATATATTTTCTTTTCAGTGAGGATTATTTAAAAAAAACGGTTTCCAATTAAATCAGATGTGTTTAATAAACTCTACACAACAGACAACTCTTCTTTTGACTACAGTGGTAAGGTCAGTTTGTTTGTCTATGGCATAATAAAATATGCTAATTGAAATATTGCAAGTGAGGCAACCTTTATTGTACCAGGCTTTCAATATTTGAAAAATGTATAATTTGCTCAGAACACTATTTTAAATAGAAATAGAGGTACCCTCATATATATATATGACAAAGGAAAGTTTGGAGTGTGGGCAGCGGGATTTTCATGGTACCATCATGAACTTACAGGTAAATCATTAAAATAAATCCTGTACACTCTCCTGAAGAAGCGGACCCCCGCGAAACATGTAGACAGTCACAGGCTCATATGATACAGCAAGGACAGGAGGTATCCCTTACCACTTCAGGAACAGAGCCCATCCATTTCCATCTACTGGGGACTCGTCCATATAGAGAAAGGCTATTTTCAATTACTAATACGTTTTTTTTTTTAAAAATGTCTGTATTTTTCTAAATAAACACTTTATTTTTATGATTTATGTGTAAGTTCATGATGGTACCATGAAAATCCCGCTGCCCCTACTCCAATATTTAAAAAATGTTAAGCCTGCTTTAATGTAATAAGTGCCCCCTTAGGGAATATATTGCTTATATTAAAGAGGAACTTCAGTTTAATTTTTTTTTTTTTCTAAATCAGGAGCTAAAAGTACTTTAAGACTCCATTCACACCAATGCGTTTTTTCATGCTTTTTGCTTTTTGCAGAAACACAGGACATTATTTTTAACATGGGTTCCTATGGAACACGTTCACATCAATGCATTTTAGTGCCTCTGCATGTTTGGAAAGGGTCAGGGACTTTTTTAAATGCAATATGTGCTTTTTTTGGTGGAATAAACTTCGATGGAGAAACTGCAGAAAAGCATGTAGTGCCTTTTACCATGTTTTTACCAGGATTTTGCTGGGATTTGCATGTTTTAATCTGCCCAACAACAAATTCCCCCGCCCCCCAAAAAAAAAGCATGCAAAATGAAAATTGTGGAAAAAAACATGGCAAAACGCAATAAAAACGCAAAGAGCACAGCAAAAAGCACTGCAGAAAAGATCAAAAGCAAACTCCATAGGTGTGAATGGAGCATAACTGCTGACTTTTAAAAATCAGTTACTTACAAATGTCCAGTGTTGTCTTCTCACAGCTGGCACTTCTTACCTATGCAGGATGCTTGCACCACCATCTTAGCTGAAGGAGCTGGCTGTGGCTTCCTGCATGAGTTTCTGCAGCACTTTGTGGATGGTCCTGCAGCCTCCAGAGACATATGATGTGTCCCAGGATGCAGCGGGAGGGGAGGGGAGGGGGAGGGGCAAGAGACATCCTCTATGCCTAGACGGTATTGCAGAAGCAGGAGCGGGTACCAATAAAAATCGGTACGCCGCCCACCTCCCTCCAAAAAAGCTGTAACCCAGTTACAGGCTGGGGGGGGGGAGCAACCTAGCAGGAAGCTCTGCTTTAATATAGCAAACCCAACATGCCTCTAGTTGGTGATACTCCAGAGACCAGCTCCTGTGAGCATTCAATGTTTCCACACTTAATACACTGGAGACCATACCTGAGTATGTATAGTGACCCCAATCCATCTCTGGAATAAGCAATCAGTAGAAGGTACTCCTTTTTTTCCTCTCTTCTGTGCAGTCTTGTCCAGCCGTACTTTGCTTCTCATTGCTTCTCACAAGCCTCAAACACTTCCAAGCCTGTAGCAGATACCTTGATTAGAAAGTACCTACTTGCAATTCCATGGACATCTGCAGGGACTAAACTAACGTTTTTTCCTTGGTGTCCCTGCTTGGTCCACTAAAGAATAATTACTGTAAAAAAAGTGTATATTCATAGTTTCTTGTGGACAATACATATAGACATTCTGTATACAGTGTGTGTAATCCTTTTTATTTTAACAAAGCTTCATTTAACATTTCTACCACTTGTACATCCAAGAAAAGTCTAAAGGCTTGTACACACGGGACGACGATCGTACGTACGATCGTCGCAAATCGTATGTTGCATAATGTAACTTGCATACTGACTGCACTACACGATCGTACGAGCACAGAAGAACGTTCAGGTGCATGTAATTAGCATCCGGCCGTTCCTGACTTTGGAGCATGCGTGTTTTGCACAATACAACTTGTTGTACCAACTGCTCTGTACGCGCGATACAACGTCGTATGAGCGCTTGTTGGTACGACCAAGTTTTCTAGTCTGATCATACAAATCCCTTGTACAACCGTCGTATGTTCGACTGTTCTAATCGCGCATGCGAACGATCGATATCGCATACAACGGTCATTAGTACGACCTGCTGTATACGATCGTCGTCCCGTGTGTACGAGGCTTTAGTCAATGGGTAGTAGGTGTTGTCTATAGGACTATCTCTTTATTTTGCGCATGGTTGCCTGCTGCATTATCAAAAGCAACAAAGTTCTAAAAAAAAACTGCCGCAATTTCACCCTTGTTGCCATTTTCAAAAACAAATTCTCAGGGCAAAATCTGCCTGGGTTTGGTCCAAGAATTTTTGCTGGAAGTTTGGAGCTTGCAAACTTTGAAGTGAACCCAAATAAAGTCAAGGGGGCAATTTTGTTCTTCAATTATTACCATTTGTAGAGCTAATGAGCCATCTGTTGTAAAACAAGGGGATGGGAAGCTGGATCCTGCCTAAAGGAACATGTATTATTTCATAGAAAGAGGGTTGGGTTGTCTATTCCTTAGGCCTCATAGACACGGGCGTATCTAAAAAAATAAACAAAACGTCGGGTCCGACGTCAAGGAAAAAAAGTCGACGTTTTTCGGCGTTATGCATTGGCGTTTTTGAGCGTTAGTGAGCGTCTGCGTCAATAGGCTTTTTTAAAAAAAAATCATCCCTCTGCTATTTTTCAACCTAAAAACGCCGGCGTCAAAAAACGCCGGAAAACGCCGGTACAATATTTGGTGGCGTTTGTTGGCGTTTTGTGGCGTCGACGTCAAAAAATGTCAAAACGTTACAGCCTCAGAACGCGATGGCCATGGGTTCTACTTTCAGCTCACTAACGCCGACGCCACCTTCAGCTCAAAAACGCCGACGTTTTTATGGGGCCATTGACTAACATGGAGAGCTGCAAAAAACGCCAGAAAACGCCGGTGTCAAAAAACGTCCGTGTGTATGAGGCCTTAAAATGAGACTTTTGTGACTCATCCGACCAGGGGCAAGGGCTATTCACTGCATTATAGGTGCTTATTTTTCTAGTTTCAAACCTGTGAAGTTTTTGGGCAAACAGTTCTCCATTCACAAGTTCAAAAAATCCTGGGGTACTGACAATCCTGAACCTCATCCCTGCAGTACATATATGAGTATATACTAGCGCAAATATTTTTTATAATGCAGCAAGGAACCATATTTATACACTCAACACTCTATAGCTTCTCCTCCTTTCATCCTACTGGTGTATTTAGAACACTGCGGCTTTCCCATAGACATTCCCATTCCTTTAATGAATGCATTATTTTAATAGCATTTCCTTTTAATGAACTGCGATGTACTCTCAGACCACAGTTATTTAGAATAACAGATTATTATTTTATAATACACTATATAACTGAATAATCACCCAAATTATTCTCTAATGCTTTGTACACTTTCAGAATTTCTGCCCTTCTGTTGCTACTAGTGAATCAAGGGCAATGATTATGTTTTAATTAAGCTTAATTATATTTTCAACAGTATAATTATGGCCGGTATTACAGTCCTGGACACAGCTTTGTAAGTGGTTTTCTACTCAGTATTTTATTGTAAAGAATGTGCCGAGTTGCTATGGAAGTAAAAAGAGAACTATAGTTTAAAATATTTTTTACATATACATGTGAAAGCAGTGAGCTGAATGTAAATGTTACTATAAGGGCTCAGTCACATGTGCAGCAGCGCTTGTTGCCCCCTCTGAAAAGCAATCCACCTCCTCAACACCTGTTTTATCCTGAAAAGATTGCACTACAGCGCATCAACTGTGTGCATTAGACGAAGATGAGGGGCAGTTTCTGCATGCCCTCTTTCACTTAAATGGGTTGTGTTTGAGAGCAGTATCGCTATTTCCCCTAACACATCTACTTGGATGAAATGCGTAGAGGTGGAGCTTTGGTGCTGACATCATGCATACTGGGATGGGCGGCATGCTGTAATGTATTAGTGATTGAAACATTCCTTTTGTGAGTATATACTTATTAAAGGAATAAGAAATGCTATATGGTGATAATGCACTATGGATCATCTTCTTTTCTTGGTAATGTGGGGCTTATTGTAAGAATGTGACCTGGCTCTGGATCTCCCTATTGGCAGCAATTAACCACTTCAATACAGGACTTTATACCCCCTTCTTGCCCAGACCAATTTTCAGCTTTCAGCGCTCTCACACTTTGAATGACAATTACTCTCTCGTGCTACACTATACCCAAACAAATTTTTTATCATTTTTTTCACACAAATAGAGCTTTTTTTGGTGGTATTTAAGAACTTCTGGGTTTTTTATTTTTTGCGACATAAGTGAAAAAGTGCAAAAATTTTGAAAAAAAAAACACTTTTTTTTAGTTTCTGTGATAAAATTTTACAAATAAGTAATTTTTGTTCATAAATTTGGGGCAAAACTTATACTGCTACCTATCTTTGGTAAAAATAACCAAATAAATGTGTGAGTGGTAAAGCGCCGCAAATTAGTGGTGTTTTACTGATAACTCTCGGGCAGCCCTGGTGTGAAAGGGGTCTAACTGAAAACAACAGGCTTAATCCATAATGTGCAATGCCCAAAATGTAAATATACAACTAAAGAACAGTGTTCAAATAATTATCCTAAATGTGATGTGATCAATAATTAAACCATAAAATAATAATATACCATACAGTAATATTCCCAGTCCATATATGTGATTAAAACGTGACAATCCTCTTCATTTTTATAATCTGTGCTGGTCACCATGTGATCTTCCAGCAATCCAAACCGCATTCACAGACAATTATAGGCAGGTCAGCATGGGATTTGTAATCATAACCTGGAAAGTTCACTGTCTGACCAACAGATCGTAATAATCACTCCGGTACCCAAAATTCCAAAAGGCCTCATATAGTGTAATAGTGTTTTTATAATTGAAAAAGTTTAAAATCAAGCAATGATGCATTCACATTGTACATATTTAAAAAAGGCATAACATATCCATGGGCATCGCAGTATGGCCACCATCACTGCACAATAAACAGCCCCAAACCACAAGGGGATCTCATCTCTTATTTACTCACCAATACAGTAGCTTGCAGAGCACCAGCAGGATGCCATAGCATGCCTTGTGTAGCATACGTGATGACATCATATACACACATGTGATGATGTCACTTAGGCAAACTATACTGTGGTTTAACACAGTGTCTGATAGCCAGAGATCATGCGATCTTTAATTAGCTGTCATTTGACCATGGCAGAAAGTAGCTATTTTTTACTCAAATTGATAATGATGAAATGTGCCCTGATACTTCATGTGAGAATTGAGTTTTAATGATAGGTCCAGTTTAACTATTTCTTAGCTTATGCGATCAGGCAATCTTTGATTAGCTGTATTTATTCATGGCAGAAAGTAGCTATTTTTCACTCAAAAGATAATGGTAGCAAGTGCCCTATTATTTCTTGTGAAATGTAAATTTTAATGAAAGGTCCAGCTTAATTGTTTCTTAGCTTTTACTAATGTAAATGTACTCCTGCCTAACACTATGAGACACATACAATCTTCTTTATTTTTCTTCCAAAGCATCCAACACGTCTGTCTCTGTATTTGATTATATTTTACAGTAGTCTGACTTTCTCTGACTTTATGACTAAGCTACGCCCACTGCTGTTCCACCTTACATTGAGACCAGTGGCTGCTGGGGCTCAATATTTTGCCCCCCCTCCATGTGGGGGAGTCGGACATCGGCGATCAGTGCCCCCCCAAGGGAGACGGACAGTTGCAATCAGTGCCCCCCCCCCAAGGGAGACGGACAGTTGCAATCAGTGCAGGAGAAGGACGGCGTCGATTAGTGTCCTTACCTTAGAAGGCCAATGCTGCTTCTCACTCCAGCTTGCCGAGGGAAGAGCCGGGGCTGTTGCTTCTCCACCTGGCCAAACAGGAAGTGGGTCCTGAGACCCGATTGGCCGGTTAAGACTCCCTGGCCAATCGGGTCTCAGGACTTACTTCCTGATTGGCCAGGAGGAGAAGCAGGAAGACATTAGCAAATATTGATATACTAATGTCACACAACTGGGTGGGCTCAGGGCGCAGTGCTCTGCAGCCGGAACCCACCCTCTTTTGAAGCCAGTTAGAGCCTCATATTTAAAACATTGAAATCTGGCGCCCTGCATGGAGATTAGAGGCTGGGCGCATAGATTAGGGGGCGCCCCTGCACCCCTAATGGATGGGCCGCCACTGATTGAGACTGCTTCAGCAAACAGTAAGGTCACTTTCACTGGACAGTGGAGTGGCAGTTGGGGAAAGTCAGGCCCTAGTAACCAAGTGAAATTAAATCGGAGGGGGGCACAGAATTTTCTCTGTAATATAAGTTAATACAAATGTAGAAACTGTTCTTAGGAAGGACATTGGCTATTGAAACTCTATATATCTATCTTTACAGTTGTACAATTCATAACCAGTCACTAATTGCCAATAAAAATACAGTTAATACATTTGTGATGAACTTATAGAGGCAGTAAATAGTATTTTATACGTGCCTGGAGTTCAGCTTTGTAGTAAGCCAGTCATCAGTTGTTTAGTGTCCTTAATATCCAAGCTTCACAACACGTTATGACAAACACTCAAGTGAATCCATTTCCATCATCTACAGGGTTGGGGGCGTCCACAAAAATCTCATATTTAATTGCACAGTCCATAATTCAGCAGTCAATGACATGACAAGTGCCTGGATGGAAATCATCTCTCAATGGGATTTTTGATGAGCTGTCCCCAGGGAAGTCACAAGGACATCTGTGACTGAAACTATGAGCTGATACACAGCTGGGGTCAGTAAATAAATAGAGCAGGACATATCCATGGCTATACAACGCAATGCAGTTAAAATGTCTAGAGTTACCTGAGCAGCTTATATAATCTTTGGAAAAAGGCCATAAGCTAAGAACTTTTTTTATATATTAGAAAAGGATATACTTGCTTGTTAAATTCATTTTATTTAGTTAAAAGTGGTTGTAAAGTACAGTATTTTTTGTTCCATAAGACGCACCTGACCATAAGACGCACCTAGGTTTTAGAGGAGGATAACAAGAAAAAAAATATTCTGAACCAAATGGTTTACTAAAATATTCACCAGTGCCCATGAAATGCAGCCTGACCTGTGCCAATGAAATATAGCAATACCAGTTCCCATGAAATACAGCAATACCAATGCCCATGCAATACAGCAATACCAGTGCCCATTCAATACAGCAATACCAGTGCCCATGAAATACAGCCTGACCTGTGTCTTCCCTCTGTGGCTGAGTGACAGGCTCAGCCTGGAGATCACTGGCGCTCATGGGCGTGTGGGCTCCCAGTGGCGACGGGGGGGGGGGTTGTTATGGCATATTTGCTCCATAAGATGCACAGACATTTCCCCCTATTTTTTAGGGGTGAAAAAGTGTGTCTTATGGAGCGAAAAATACGATAATTTTTTTTCTTGTAAAATAGAGAACATGTTATACTTACCTGCTCTGTGCTATGGTATTGCACAGAGCAGCCCTGAACCTCCCCACTGGTACTCAAGGCTCCTGCTGTTCTGGGTGTTCTACCACACTAAGCAGCTTCCATTGGTAGCACATGAGCAGGCTCGATCCTGACCCGGGCTGTATGCATCCGTTGACACACACAGCTTGGCTCAGCCTGCCCCCTGCTCCCTCCTCATTGGATTTGATTGACAGAGACAGGATCCAATGGCTCTGCTGCTCTCAGCCAAGCCTTTGAGAGAGCAGAGAGAAGAGAGAAGATCTGTAGACAGGCACAGTGCTGGATCAATACAGTATTTAGAGAGGGTGGGGGGAAGAAACAGGCACTGAATGTTTTTTTTACCTTAAAGTGTTACTAAACCCACAACAGTAACCCACAACAGTAAAATCTGTCTGTATATGCAGAATAGCTTGCTTGTAATACTCACTGTGTAACTTAAGGGGTTAATCCTCTGTATTGTGTAAAAAGGCTGTTTGATCTTATATGGCCAGATATTTCCTTCTTGCCCTGTCTACTATATTAGACTATACTATGCTATACAACATGCAGGCAACATGCAGGCAGGGTGGAAAGGTTGCACGTGCTCTGTTCGATCTTCCTGTTTCACATGGACACAGACTGCAGTGCATTTCTAGAGGCAGTGATTGTTTATTTGTGAACTGAGCATGAGAGTGAAATCTCCTCCTATATAAACACTCCTTTCAGTTTATCACCTGACTGCAATATATGGATGAAAAAAAGGTATATAGCAGCAGTATTTTGATATAAAAAGAAGATTTGGAAGCTGCGTGCACTTTGGAGAAGGGAGGGGGGTGTAAATAAATTGTTTTTATATCGCTTAGTAACACTTTAATACACAGAATGCATTGAGGTAAAAAAAATCCTTATGCATTTAGAACTACTTTAACCGCTTCCCGCCCAGCCTATTGACAAATGACGGCCGGGCGGTGGCTTCATTATCCTGACTGGGCATTTATTGACGTCCCCAGGATAACCCATGACCCACCGCATTACTGATCAAGGTAAAAGGCTTTTCGGAGGCTTTTACCATGTGATCAGCCAAGACCTGAGCAGTGGAGAGCCGATCTGCTGCTCTCCTGACGGGGGGGGGGGGGGGGTTGCGCTGAACGCTTACCAGTGCAGCCCCCCTCAGGATCGCCATACTGTACCACCAGGGAGCCCTCCCCCCCGGGACAGCATAAAGAGGCCGCGCATGGACCACCAGGGGGAAGATCTGGAGGCTGCCCAGGGACCACCAGAGAGCCCACACTAGACCACCAGATAAGGGGTTTACAGTGCACTGTAGGGATGGCACTGTGCCCATATGTGATGCCTGCCAGTGCCATCCCTAACAGTGCTATATGCACCAGTGCCCACCAGTGCCATGTACCAGTGCCCACCAGTGCCTCCTATCAGTGCCCACCTGTGCCACCTATCAGTGCCCACCAGTGCCACCTATCAGTGCCCAGCAGTGCCACCTATCAGTGTACATCAGTGCCAGTGCCACCTATCAGTGCCCATTAGTGTCGTCTATGAGTGGCCATCAGTGCCGCATATCAGTGCCATCTATATGTGCCCATCAGTGCTGCTCATCAGCGCTGCCTATCAGTGCCCATCAGTGCTGTATATATGTGCCTCATCATCAGTGCCTCCTTATCAGTGCCATCTCATCAGTGCCAATCTGTACTGCCTCATCAGTACCCGTCAGTGTAGCCTCATCAGTGCCCATCAGTGTAGCCACATCAGTGCCCGTCAGTGAAGGAGAAAATGTTCTTATATAAAGTTTTGTGACAGAAACAAAGAAAAACTTTTTTTTTCAGGGGTGATCAAATACCCCCAAAAGAAAGTTCTATTTGTGGGAACAAAATGAAAAAAGTTTGTTTGGGTACAGCGCCACGCGACCGCGCAATTCTCATTCAAAGCGCAACCGCACTGAAAGCTGAAAATTGGTCTGGGCAGGAACGGTGGTAAGTGCTTGTTCTCTGTTTCTCCTGTCTGTTTGATACCCCGACCTTGGCATGGTCTCCTGTCTGTCCCTGTCTGCTTGTGGCCCTGACCTTTGGCTAAGGCCACTGACTATCCTGGCTGTTCCTTCGCTGCTGATTCCTCTCTTCCACCTGTAGCCAACTGTGCATGAGCTAGGGGGCCCCGGGGGCCGCAACCTTGATCCAGTTGCAGCCAAGTCCATCCTCACCACCAGAGGTTCAGATGATCACCTACTAGCTCTTAGACTCCGTGCCCTGGGGAAACGGATGCACTAGCTCCGTGTTTCAGTGTCAGTGCTCCAGGGGCCCGTCTTCCCATACCAGCCGGAGCTCAGTAGCAGCAGTCAGCTATTGGTGCACAACCTTACGGTGCGCTTTGCAGCCTTAGCTGTGCGCTTCGCACTTCAGTGGTGCAATTCGCACCCCAGCGGTGTGCATCTGTCACCTGACCCCAGATGTCGTGACAATGTCATTTAATGTAATACATAAAAGCAAAGAGTACCTTATTTAAAAGAGAAGTATGGGATTTAATTTCTTATTCATTGATCAGATGATGCATCTGTCCCCACTGGCACTAACACGATAGAACCAAGAGATTAAACACCACCGATTGCTTGCAGTGGCGGCTGGTACTCAAAACTTTTGGGGGGGGGGCAGCAAACAAACCTGCCCCCCCCACCCTGATACTCACTCGCACTAACCCCCCTGGCACTTGATCGAGCGATCGGGAACGCAGCGATCCATGACCTTACCTTATGCAGAGAGGTGCTGGGAGGAGGTTGGGGAGGGAAGAGGCGAGGCAGGACCATTGCTTCTCTTCCTGGCCAAACAGGAAGTGCATCCTGAGACCCGATTGGCCGGGAGTCCTGGGACTCCCTGGCCAATCCGGTCTCAGGACCCGCTTCCTGATTGGCTGGGAGGAGAAGCAGGAAGACATTAGTGAATATTAATTCACTAATGTCCCACCAGTGGGTGGGCTTGGGGCACAGTTCCTGCTCTAATCACTTGCTTCTAAAAAAAACCCCATTGAAATCCACGCTTCCAGCCCCTGCTGGAAGATTAGGGGCCGGGCGCATGGATTAGGGGGGCGGCTCCCCTGCTCCCCTAATGAACAGGTCACCACTGATTGCTTGGTTCTCAAAGCTCTGTGAACAAAGAGCTTGTGACTGTCAGGCCCTCCGCTCTTCCCCCCCCCCCTGCGCTCACTGGTGCTGAGCTGTGGGGGGGGGGGCGGGAGCGGCCGGCTCAGGCTCTTAGTGGCCTGCTGAGAGGATGAGCCAGGTGCCAGTCCAGCATGTGGATGGATCCTGACCATTTGGTCGCAATCCTTACTGACCCCACTGTCTGCTGAAAACGGGTCACAGGAATGGAGAACGAGTTGCACTCCTGTATTCCACAGAAGAAGTACAGTCAAACAAGCTTTGGCTGTACTTCTTCTTTAATCATTACTGTTCAGCAGTTACATAATGTTTCCAAGGTCTTTCGTGTCCTCAGGGAAAGATCTGAGGGAGTTGTTTTTAGGCTCTATTGCAACAGAAGACATCTGGACTATTAATCTGTGTCTGGACAGCACTGATTGGAGCTGTGTTGGTCACATGACATTAAAAAAAGAACTACTCAGAATAGAGGATCAGAATAAATAATTATACATACAAAGTGTTTTAAAGCCTATAACAAATCTAGATTTCATTATTTATTTTTTTAGCAATAACATGCTGTAGGTGGAGTTTAAGTTGACTGACAATAGCTTTCACTATGTTTATGCTATAAAGGTATCTGGAGGAGTTTCTGCCAATCACTGACTGTATCACGCTCCTCCAGCCTGTGTCTATGATGTGCATGTGCTGGGACTAACAGGGAGGAGAAGCCTCCACCAATCAACATGGAATATCCCGCCCCCCTAATGTTTGGCAATAGGAGGACATGGAGGAGGAAGGAGGGAGGGGAGTGTAATTTACCACTGGAGTGTGCTCAGTAGATGTGGCCTGATCTACACAATCTCAGGCTGCAGCAGAGATACAGACAAGAAGAGAGGGACAGTGAATGGCAGGATCAACCAGGTTTTTTTGTAATCTACATTAAAAGGAATGTTTTGCAACAAAGTGATTATGAACACATTGGGGTTGGAGAGTACAAAATCTGGGGCAGGTCTGCATAGAAACCAGTGAGTTTCCAGGTTTTTTGTCAAAGCTTAACTGAACAAGCTTAACTTAGAAGCTGATTGGCTACCATGCACAGCTGCACCAGATTTTGCACTCTCCAGTTTTAGTAAACCAACCCCAATGTAATATAGGATGTAGTGAAAGTTTATAATGATTAGGGTTTAATGACACTTTAAGCGGTTCCATACCGCGCGCGATTTGCGCAGGCGCAGCTAGGGGGCGAGCGCGTGCCGCTGGCGGCGCGCTCTCGTGCCCAACACACTCTGGAGGAGTGTGCCCATGGCTTGGGGAACCCGATGTCTGCCGGCGAGCTGCTAGAGCCAAAGAGCGGGGAACCTCGGATGTAAACACGGCGGTTCCCCGCTCTTTCAATGGGGACATAAGAGATCTACTGAGCCCTGTCACTGGGATCAGTTAGATCTCTTATGCCCATGGTAGCCCAGCCCCCCCACAGTTAGAACACGCCCAGGGAACACAGTTAACCCCTAGATCGCCCCCTGCAGGTTAACCCCTTCACTGCTAATGACATTTACACAGTAATCAGTGGACATTTAAATTTCTGATCGCTGTATAAATGTCATTGGTCCCAAAAAAGTGTCAAAAATGATCGACATGTCTGCCCCAATATCGCAGTACCGCTAAAAATCGCAGATCGCCGCCATTACTATTAAAAAATTTTAAAAAAATAAAGACCCCAGAAATGAATTCTCATCATCCGTAAACGCGGCAACTTTTGCGCAAACCAATCAATAAACGCCGATTGCGATTTTTTTTACCAAAAATATGAGGAAGAATATAAATCGGCCAAAACCGATGAAAAAAAATGTTTTTTTATATTATTTTTTTGGATTTGAATTTTAGCAAAAAGTAAGAAATATTGGTTTTTTTTTTGCAAAATTTTCGCTTTTTCTTTGTTTATAGCGGCGATCAGAAATGACACAGAGGTGATCAAATACCACCAAAAGAAAGCTCTATTTGTGGGAAAAAAAGGATGCAAATTTCGTTTGGGTACAACGTCACACAACTGCGCAATTGTCAGTTAAAGCGACGCAGTGCCGAATCGCAAAAAGTGCTCTGGTCAGGGGGTAAAATTTTCCGGGGCTGAAGTGGTTAAATGGAAATGTATTACTTACAAGTTCTATGATTATGGACGTGTTAATCAGATCATAAGACATTGTGATGATTATTTCCATCATTATAGATATATGTCTAATTATAGGACAATGAGGCGTAATACATCAACCTGGTAAGTTCTGTAAATGGCAAGAAAATTGTATCATTGTACTAGTCTGGGCAAGAATGTTTGGTCTATGATTCTGGTGGGAAAACAGGTTAGTCCCCTTCCATTACTACAGATTTAAAATGTCTATCCAAAAAACTTTTTTTGGATGAATATGTATAGCCTTTTAGCCTCTTTTTTCTCTTTTTTTTAAATTATGGAGCAGAGGGAGTGAGACTCGTTTAAGTGGCTAATTATGTAGTAGGATTGAGTCAAGAAATTCAGTGGGGAAGCACTGCAAATGAAGTCACTAAAACAGAAGAAAACAGAAGGTTATTCTGCCCATCATTATTATCCATTAACCTATTAGGAGATAAAAGTTTTGGGTAGATTTAGTGAGAAACCCGGGTTATTGAAACTGAAGATACAATGCACAAAAAAGTTTACCTTTAGGGAAAGAAGATCCAAAGACTTCTAAGGAAATGATGACCTTTCCTGTAAAAGCTGACGGTGGGCCTACCTGTTCCCTTTTCCCAAGCCTCCCAATTTTTGTTTGTGGCCTCACTGACCAATACAGAGGCTTTGGAAGGGGTTGGTCAAAGGTCAAATTTTAAAGGAACAGTCAACATTTACTTATACATTTCCTGCTTATACAGTGCCTTGAAAAAATATTCATACCCCTTGAATTTTTCCACATTTTGTCATGTTACAACCAAAAACGTAAATGTATTTTATTGGAATTTTATGTGATAGACCAACACAAAATGGCACATAATTGTGAAGTGGAAGGAAAATGATAAATGGTTTTCAAAATGTTCTACTTTTTGAAAAGTGTGCCGTGCAATTGTATTCAACCCCCTTTACTCTGATGCCCCTAACTAAAATGTAGTGGAACCAATTGCCTTCAGAAGTCATCTAATTAGTAAATAGAGACCACCTGTGTGTAATTTAATCTCAGTATAAATACAGCTGTTCTGTGAAGCACTCAGAGGTTTGTTACAGAACCTTAGTGAACAAACAGCATCATGAAGGCCAAGGAACACACCAGACAGGTCAGGGATACAGTTGTTGAGAAGTTTAAAGCAGGGTTAGGCTATAAAAAAAATATCCCAAGCTTTGAACACCTCACGGAGCACTGTTCAATCCATCATCCAAAATGGAAAGAGTATGGCACAACTGCAAACCTACCAAAACATGGCCATCCACCTAAACTGACAGGCTGGGCAAGGAGAGCATTAATCAGAGAAGCAGCCAAGAGGCCCATGGTAACTCTGGAGGAGCTGCAGAGATCCACAGCTCAGGTGGGAGAATCTGTCCACAGGACAACTATATTAGTTCTGCACTCCACAAATCTGTCCTTTATGGAAGAGTCGAAAGAAGAAAGCTATTGTTGAAAGAAAGCCATAAGAATTTGCAGTTTGCGAGAAGCCATGTGGGGGACACAGCAAACATGTAGAAGAAGGTGCTCTGGTCAAATGAGACCAAAATTTAACTCTTTGACCTAAAAGCAAAACGCTATGTGTGGTGGAAAACTAACATTCCCCACCTTGAAACATGGTGGTGGCAGCATCATGGTGTGGGGATGCTTTTCTCAGCATGGCAGAGAAGCTGGTCAGAGTTGATAGGAAGCTGGATGGAACCAAATACAGGGCAATCTTAGAAGAAAACCTGTTAGAGTCTGCAAAGGACTGGGGCGGATGTTCACCTTCCAGCATGACAGCGACCCTAAACATACAGCCAAAGTTACAATGGAATGGTTTAGATCAAAGCATATTCATGTGATAGAATGGCCCAGTCAAAGTCCAGACCTAAATCCAATTGAGAATCTGTGGCAAGACTTGAAAAATGGCCATGGTCACATGTGGTTCTTACTAAAGGAAACCTCTGCTTTTCCTTTTTATGTGCATTATTGTGAAAGGCCCAAGATTATTATTATTATTATCATTGTTTTTATTAAACAAGATTTACATGGCTTGAGCGGTTTGCACGGTGCTTTACAAAATGAGGGCAGACAGTACAGTAATAATACGATTCAATACGAGAGGAATTGGAGAGCTTACCTTCTAAAAGGAAGGGTTAAGTGATACAAAAGTTGTGAGAAAGTTGTGATGGGTATTAAATACTAATATATAATAAATAAATAATATTTAATGTATACTATTTAATATGTATTAGTTTCCTAGGTGTTTGTTCATTAATCAGTGCAGGCTAGCTACACAGTTGGGGTAGGTTTGATTGCAGCGCAGGAGAATAAAAATAGAATAAACGCTATGATAGATTTTCAATATTTACCAATGGAGAATTGTTTATGTGCATTTAGTAAATTTGTGTTCCCAACACTTGACCAACTTCAGCAAAAAGTATAATTATTATTTATGTGTTTATTTTTGCTTTCCATTAAGCTAATTAAACGTCTGAAACAAATACTGAGCTAACGTAAAAATAACACCTCCGAATCTATAAGTTCTACCCAGCAGGGACCTTCTTTATTAAAATGTCTGAGTGAATGTCTGTCTCAGTCTGCACTGTTGAACATCAATTGGATTTAAACTTGTATTAATCAGAGGTTATTTCCAGTGCAGGTTGGAATTTGATTCTTTGCTATGACGTAGCATAGAGCAGAAAATCAGTTCTTTCTTCAGAGATTTTAAGAAATAAAGTTTGCTTTTTATAATTGTATGTCTTTTGTAGGGTGATCATTCATATGGGCCAATCTATTCCTCCATTAGAGATCACATGACCAAAAGCCTAGGCTTTTTTTACTTTTAAGTATAAGCCCATTTTAACACATTAAGAGTGAGTAATTAATAGGATCTCTGATTTTTTGGAGTTAACACACAAGGTCTTAAATTGAAACTCCAGGTAAGCATAAATAAATACACAGTTCAATAACATACAGTCATGTGGAACAGTAAGTGCATTCCATAGAAAATGTGGACTTACATGTTATACTTACTTCCTCTGTGTAGTTGGTTTTGCACACAGCAGCCCAGATCCTTCTCTTCTTGGGTCTCTCTTTGCAGCTCCTTGCCCCTACCTCCTATCAAGTGCCCCCTCAGCCAGCAGCTTTCTATGGGGGCACCTGAGCCGAGTCAGAGCTTCATGTATCCATTCAGACACAGAGCTCCGACCCGGCCCCACCCCCTCTCTTCCCTGATTGGCTGACTGACTTTGATTGACAGCCGTGGGAGCCAATGGCGCCGCTGCTGTGCCTCAGACAATCAGGAGGAGTGTCCCGGACAGCTTAGACACCGTGGACATTGCTGGAGAGAGATGGGGCTCAGGTAAGTGATTAGGGGGGTGCTGGGGGGGCTGCTACACACAAAAGGTTTTTTTTATCTCAATGCATAGAATGCATTAAGATAAAAAACATTCTGCCTTTACAACTCCTTTAAGTCATGGGTTCTTCCTCTTCTTCCTCAGTGGAGGCGCTTGGTCCTTGGACTTGGTCTTGGTCCTTGGTCTTGGACTTCCAGAAGTACTGTGAGTACTGTGGGTTGGATGGCAATGGCTGCCATTCAACCTAGAAGACTGGCTTCATTCAATATTCCCTCTAAACCAACAAAACAATTTCATCATTAATTTGTTGGGTTTTTGCTGTCATTTTTTGTAAATCCTAAAATAAAATTACAATTGTGCACTGTAAAAATACTAGATAATGAATGAAATACACATTTACCTATTTACTAAAGGCAAAAGGGCTGTTTACTTTGCAAGGAATTATTTCCTTAGTTTAATTAATGAGGTGAAGCTCTGCTCTGCTGACTTTTGCCATTCAATCATGTACAGTTTTGTTATTTTCCTTGCACATGATTGGGTATTCTCTGCAAAGTGAATTTTCACCACATTCACTAAGCTAAGGCAAATATCCCTGAAAAATTAAAATCCCCTTGCAAAGTGAACAGCCTACTTTCCTCTGGTGAATCAGCCTATCTGTGTCGAATATTTCTGTTAAAAATAACATGATTATAGCAGTTTATCAATTTTAAATCCTTTTTCCATCTCAGTGCTGTTGTGCTGCAGCCTCTTTGCATCCACTTCTTGTCTGTGTGCATACACTGTTCCCAACCCAGGACAGATTTATTGATGGTAACAATAGTGGGCCATGCCTGTGTAATGTGTATTAAAACAGAAACTTGTAGTCTCCATGGGAAACATGTGTGACAACACAGAAGCACCACTGGATGACAGGGACTGTCTTGTCACCCTATAACAGGGAGTGTCCTAATAAGGACTTTCATAGTAAGATTGCCAGGTATTACTTTAACCACTTAACCTCCAGAAGATTAATCCCCCTTGACCAGGACATTTTTTGCAATACGACACTGCGTTACTTCAACTAACAATTGCGCGGTCATGCCGCGCTGTACCCAAATAACTCTTATGTCCTTTTTTCACACAACTAGAGTTTTCTAGTTTTCTTTTAGTGGTATTTGAGCCCCTCTTCGGTTTTTATTTTTCGGGCTATAAACAAAAAAATACCAACAATTTTGAAAAGCAAACAACATTTTTTACTTTCTGCTATAAAACACATCCAACAAAAATTGAAAAAAATCTAATTTCTTCATAAATTTAGGCCAATATGTATTCTGCTACATATCTTTGGTAAAAAAAAAATCCCAGTAAGTGTATATTAATTGCTTTGCACAAAAGTTATAGATTCTACAAACTATGCTATTTTTATTTCTTTCATTTTTTACTAGTAATGGCAGCGATCAGTTAATTATAGCGGGACTGCGATATTGCGGCAGACATTCCGACACTAACTTACACTTTTGACACTTTTTGGGAGCCAGTGACACTAATATAGTCATCAGTGCTAAATAATATGCTAGGTCACTGAACACTTACACTGGCTGGGAAGGGGTTAACATCAGGGGCGACTAAAGGGTTAACTGTGTGCCTAGCCAGTGTTTTACTATACTGTGTGAGGTGCTTTTACAAGGGGAAGAGATGGAATGTATTCCTTGCTTTGCAGGGATACAAATTCAACCCCCCCCCCCCCCGTCAGAATGGCAATCTGTCTTGTTTACATAGGCAGATCACAGTTCTGGCTCTCTGCCTAATTAATGGCGGGCGCTGGCAGACATCAGGTACTGGGCTTCCACCATGTGTAATCACAATGCTAGCAAGCCACCTATGAGGCACATGCTACCCGGAAGTGCTTGATTACGTATATATATATATGTGACCCGGTGCACAGGTGCAGAAAAACTGCTATAGGACTGATCTTAAGCGGTTAATGAAACCTGAAAATATTGAATATGATTTTTGTTACCCTGGTAACAACATAGGAGCACCACTGGGAGATAGGGGCAGTGTTGTCATCCTATAACAGGGAGTGTCTGAACAAGAACACAGGTCTTATTTTAATAATGGCTGCAGATTTAAAAATATTGAAAATTACTTTTGAAATTACATTAACATATTGAAGATTATATACTAATATACATATATATATATATATATATTAATATAACAATATACTCATTGTGGGTTAAATATTATTTTGGAAGCTTATATGTACTTTTCCTATATTGCATATGGAGATTGATCTATTTATTGTCCTTATTTTCTTTTATCTTGTGATTTTCTAATCTGAAACTCAATAAAAATATTGAAAAAAAAAATGATTATATGAAATGTTAATGAAATTCACCAATCTTTCACTGCAAGTAAATCTTGAGATGCTTGTGTTTTAAATGACAGTGATAGTGTATATCACATTCACTACTTTATAAATATGCCAGCCATACATGGATCAAAATTTGGCTGGTTCAGCAGGGACCGGCCGAATTTGGTCCATGTATGGGCAGGATAGTTGTACACAAGTTGATTTATCAATCGACTTGTGTGCAACCAGCCTATTGGAAATTTTTCTCTCGATCAGTGCTGCCAACTATAGCCAGCAGTGTATTCTGACAGAGGGAAATCTCCCCGTTGTCAGAATACAATGGCACAATGGGAGGGATTCCCCTCATCCACATTGAGTTTGTGGATGGGAGTATCAAGTAATTTGTTGCATTCAACCCAATGGCTGAACACAAGAAAACGAGTTATGTATGGCCAGTCTGTTTCTATAAAATCACCTTTAGCAATATAGGTGCACACTTCATACTGTAATTTTTGGACATGAAGGGAAAATGCAAATTGATTCACTTATGAATAGAGATGAGCGAACTTCTAGAAGTCCGGGTTCTGCTGGTTCGGCCGAACTTCGGGACAAAGTCCGGGTTCGCGTCCGGACAGAACCCGAACTTTGTCCCGGACCCCGAACCCCATTGAAATCAATGGGGACACGGACTTTTAGGCACAAAAAAGGCTGGAAAATAGTCCTGGAAGGTCCTAGAGGTCTGCAAAAGGAAGGAAATGGGGGTAAGGGTGGGACAAATGCCCTACAAAGAAATGGGGACAGGGAAATAACTTTAAATATTTAAAAAAAAATAAAAACATAAAAAATGCAAAAATGGAGATCATCTTCAAAATGGGTCTGAAAAGTATTAATTAACATTAGAGGCCATAGAACTGTTCTAAAATCATCTTCAAACTGTGTCAAAAAAGTATAAATAAGCCGGGAGTACCCATATCACTGTGATAAAAGGTCGGAAAAAACACGGATTTTCAGGCACAGGGGTAACTAAAGTTACCCCAAGCCCCAGGCCCTGTTTCAAGCCCAAGACAGGCCTGCGCTTGGGCCTGAAACAGGGCTTCAAGCCGGCTTGGTCGTCTTGGGCCTGAAGATC
>BLSH010158756.1:3118542-3141747 GCA_018402905.1 Glandirana rugosa | reverse complement strand
AGAGAAGGGGGCCGAGCATAGATCGACTCTTGTCTCCCTTTCACTAGTGAACACTTTTTTTCCATAAATATTACAAAAAATATAGATAGGTTTTTACAAAAAGGAAAGTAAAGATACAATTTGACTTACCCAACAAAATGTTCCACTGGCAAATGTTAATGAAATTCATCACCTTAATTTTAACATAAAAGGTCTTTCAAAATCACAATAGGAAGTATTCATCTCAACTCGCTTGGGCCTGACATTTCAAGCCCAGGCATGGCTTGAAACCCCACAGGCCCTGGGCCTGGGCCTGAAAAGTTTTTTTCAGGCCCAAGCCCAGGACCCGAACCCGGACTTTTTTTGAAAAGTCCGGGTCCGGGTCCCGGACACCCCAAAGTTCGGTACGGACCCGAACTTTACAGTCCGGGTTCGCTCAACTCTACTTATGAAGGATAACACTAAAACTTTCTGGAAAATACAATTTTAATTCCACTACTTAAAGTAATTGTAAACGGTCACCTTGTAAAACAACCCATTCAGTTTAACATAGAAATGAAAGGAAAAACATTTTTGGATAGATATAAAAAACATTATAAATACCTTTTTTTCACAAGTGATCACTTTCCCTCTGTTCTCAGCTAGATACGAGCCGGGGGAAGAGAAGCAGCAGTGCACTGAGCTTCCCAGCGCCAGACTGTGCAGGGGGGGGGGGGGGTGTGTCAGGACAAGTCTGGTCATTGGAGAAGAGCAGGCTGAGTTCCCAGCACAGCTAGAAAACTCTGTGTTCTCCTGCTTTGTGTGGTCAGTTTTTTTTTGTTTGTTTGTTTTTTAAATATCTTTATTCACAGTAACATTAAAGTCAAAAGAAAAAAAAAAAGAACAAAGAGATATGGTGTACACTCATCAAAAAAACTGTTTTTAATAGGAAAGCAGGGGACTGAAAGGAATGCCAGGGATTTCACACAAAGGGATTAATTCAAAGAGAACAGCATACTTTTTCATACAAGTACATGGTACAGCAGGCACAGATGAGGAATATGAAATGTTGGGGTAACAAACGCTTTAGCTGGCATATGTTCAGCTGCTGGAGCAAATTTATGTTTGCAAGCTGTTAGTATGCTGACAGAGGTGTCTGCGTCCCTTTGAGAAACGCATGCAGGTAGTACATAGCTTGAAAATTGCCCATCCTTTTCTAGGGCCCTTCAGTACAACTGCAAGTATCTATATCCTTTAAAAAGCCATGCCTGATGAAGGAAATAAAGTAGGTGTAATATTAAATAAAGCTTTTTTTTCCTTTTGCCCAAGGCTATGTTGTCAGTTTTGCCTTTTTCCACTACAGCAGTTACTCAGTTTACCACAAGATCATCTATATTATAATGAGCATATGCAAATAATTGCAGCTGCACTGCATTTGTACAAAGCTCCTATTGTAACAAGAGGGCCGAGATTATCCTCTGAGACATTGTATGGCTCACAGGCTATTGTAAAGCTGCCATCCAGGAGACTGATGTCGTTTGTCCTTCATAAACTACTCAGATCACTGTGAATGTCACCTCTCTTCACACCCAGCCTCAATCTGTCTGCTGAGAAATCTTATTCCGCGCTCTGTCTGCCCAGCTCTTTTGACTTAAGCATTATTTTTTTCTAATATACTTATGTACACATAGCCACTGATTTGGGCTGCCTAGAAAAATGCAGCAAAATGACAATGCATAACAGCAATTTGCCTCAGTTATCCCATACCAGGCCCAAGGCTTTCAAGATTTCTTTGTCGAAATTCCTGTTTCTGGAAATATTCATTTTGAATTTTGATTAGCTCCACGGTAAAATTCTAGTTATTATTTTTTTTTTTTTTAGAATATTATTGTTTTTTCTTTTCAATTATTTTCAATTTACTAAAGGAGTACAGAGTGTTCAATTGGCAAAGTGGATTGATCACTTAGCTTAAGGTTTTGGGCTTGTGTAGATGGCATCAGTTTAGCAACATTTTGAGATGGTTCTAAGATCACTGAAAATGAAAGAGGCATTTGACCTACAGTTAAAGCAGAGTTCCACCTAAAATGAAACCTCCGCTTATCTGCTCCCCCCCCCCTTCCCGTGCTACATTTGGCACCTTTCAGGGGGGAGCGGGTACCTTTTTTTGACAGGTATCCTTGCCCTCTTCTGGAAAACAGTGGCACGGCACCTTCCCTTGGAAGTTCATTCGCCCTCCTCTGCCACCGTGCCAGTTAGAAAGCACAGCATGCTTCGCACATGTGTAGTAGGGAATTGGATGTGAAGCTGAAAGTCGGCAGCAGCATCTGAAAATCGGATAGGGTGCTGACATTGCGGGCTCCCTGGACAGGTAAGTGTCTATATATTAAAACATAACCAAAGAACACTACAGTGCTGACACTGTACCCATCCTGGAGTAATAAAATGTCATGTACCAGGTAAAAAAAGAAGTATCGCAAGATACTTATTCCTGGAGGTATAGGAATAAAATTGTCAATTAGTGGAAACCCTATGGTGAGGGCAGGGCTGCTTTCAGTTGTGGGCTGGAAATCCACAATCTGTAATATAAGAAGGGAAGCGCCAAACCAGCATAGTGTAGCACAGTTTATTAAGTAAAATACAATATAAAAGAAATGGAACTCACAAGTGGGTGAGGGGGAGAGAGAGGAGATGACAGTCTGCAGTGAATTGTAATAAGCTGGGAGCTGTGTGTGGTAGTCCTTGGTGGAGGAGAAAGCCAGCTGTGACGGGGAGCAAGATGAGCCTGGAGTCCATGCAGGGAGACCGGCGCAAGGCTGCCCTGTGTGGCCGTGATGGTATATCCTGAAATCGGATGTCCAGCTAGAGTGGTGAGATTGTTTTTTTCAAACAATTAAGCTGATGAAGGAGGCGTGGTTAAGCTTCCAAAACGCAATCCGATTGGCTCACACAGCGGTTGGACTGACAGCTCCTCTCAACACTCTAGCTGGACACATCGTCTTTGGGTGGACATCCGATTTCTGAAAATACCATCATGGCCACACAGGGCAGCCTGACACCAATCTCTCCAGGCTCATCTTGCTCCCCACCACAGCCGGCTTTCTCCTCCACCAAGGACTACCACACAGCTCCCAGTTTATTACAATTCACTGCAGACTGTCATCCTCTCTCTCCCCCTAACCCACTTGTGAGTTCCATTTCTTTTATATTGAATGTCACTTAATAAATTGTGCTACATTATGCCAGTTTGGCGATTTCTTCCCTTCCATCCGGAACACCGCTATAACCTCCTTCTGGCTTCCATTTGACCTGATTTGCATTTGACTTGTATGGGGATTGAAAACCCATCTATTGCAAACAAAAGCCTGTTGACATAGACCCTAAAGACGATCCCCACTAATGTTTACCACAACCCCCCCCCCCCACCTAATCTCCTAATTACATGTGGTCACATGACATAACAGGTCTCCTGAACTGAAAAACAAGAGGGCTTACTTCAGGTGCCAACATCACTGCCTGTCATTGTCTGCCCATCAGGGAGGTTCTCAAAGGTCCTGAATACCTCAGACGTGGCATGATGACATAATGAAAAGGGGTGGCAAGAAGACTGGTCCCAAGCTGCAGCAATGGCTCATCGGTCTTTGTCAAGTGCTTTGAAGGATAATGCAACTGCACTGCTTTGAAGGGATATAAAAAGAAAACTTGGGAAATGATTTGTGTCTGGGAGGCTGGGTAGTGGTAATGGCGGGCTTCACACTACACTACTTCTACTTTTATATTCATTTAAAGCACCTAATCATGTGCAGGGGAAGTCAGAATTTTTTGCTTGATAACTTTTTATGTTTACCCCTTTAAATGTTTATATGATTGTTGTGAGTTATGGTTCTCTAAAACCATATTATCAATAACTAAAATAGATGATCGGGTTGAATTCACTTTACGAAGTAGAGGTCTGTTTAGGGAGTCTGCTAATGAATATGGTGAGGCTGTGTTCAATTCAAACATCCAATCATGTGCAAGGTAAAATCATGTTTTTTATTTCCCTTGCACATGGTTTGGCATTCAAGAAAAATACAGCAAAGTGAACTACTTATTTAGTAAATCAACACTGATGAGTGAATATTGCTTCTTAGCAGGGTCAGGTCCCATGTTGGAAACCAGCTAGCTCTATGCAAAGAGCATAACATAACAGATTTGAAATAGAGACACAAATCAAATCTCCACTAAAAGTCCATGTTGATGTATCAAAAGCATCACTTATTGGCATATTACCTAAAAACATTGCTGATAACTGTACTTTTAGTAGAGTTTTGCTTTAACTGTCTCCCACTCCCCACCAGTACCCCCACCCCATCCCCTAAGGCCTTGCATTCATCCATCCATGCTCTGGCCAGACTTTTCCTGTACTGCCCACTGGGAGCACTGTAGCAATATCTCCCAGCTGGGCAGCTTCTCCTTCTGCAGATGAAGAATTTAGAAGTGAAAAAGAGGGTGTGTTTGGTAGAAAAATGTAATAATTATTATTAATCTCTTCTGATATTTCCAGTTCTGATTTGAGTAATATCATTGGTGCTTGATAAGCGCTGTCTTGACTCCTGCATGTGGTCTAAAGCATTTCTGTTGTCATTACTGTTTTAAGTAACCATACCAAATGTGACATGCATATTGGAGAATTTGATTATATATATATATAAAAAAAGTTTTCTCTATATAGACAACTTACCTAAGCTCCTGAGGAAGTGAAATATCACAAAACATGTTGAGCTATAGCTACATCAGGCTACTTTTACCTAGGCCCAACACTCCTGGATTCTACTAGCCTTCAAGCAATCAATTGCCTTTGTTAACGGACTATGGGATTGGTCTAGGTCAAATATACACACTAGTAGGTTTTCCTGAGTATAAACTATTTTATCATGGATTTTACAAATATGTTTTTTTCAATTTGTACCAATAAAAATTTGCATGTCTTTAATTGGTGCCTAAGAAGTCCATGTTTTTCCAACCTAATTTTGTGATTATAATACTTGGAAACCCAGGCAGGACAGATAAAGCCAAAGTCTTCAAAGGGTAGCGGTTTCTCCCGCTGAATTGTAATCTTTAGGGCTTTGCAATAAGTTACTGACAGCTCTCCTGTCATACAGCCATCAATGGGGGACCTTCAGGAAAATGTAAAGGGGCAGTGCACTGCCAGCTTGCAGTATCATCCATTTTTATAAATGATAAAAATTAATGTTGTCTTCCATCTCTGCAGAAATCAAGTTGCTTGGTTGAACCTTTACATAAGGTGCATTTAAGTTCCTCATGTTTGCTCGCTGGTTAGAATCATGTTACTGATGGCAGCTTTTGTTTTTTGTTCAAAGATGTGTCCCAGCATTAGTTTTGTATTCATTATAGTATTAAAACCTAAAAGCATTCCATTTCACACTCTTGTGATAGAGCCCCATATGTATCTCATTGTTTCAGAACATACAATCTTACTTTCTAAGGCAAAGCCCTCTTCCTCAAGGTTCTTCCAGGATCCCAGGACCTGCTGTAGGCTCTTTTGGTTTATTACACTTCACTAGTCCTAAAAAAGCTCCCATGTTCTCTTTGAGCTCTTTGAAACCATTTTGAATGATTTCCCGGCAGTCTTCTTATCTGACACACCTTTTGTGGATAGCAAAGTTTTTTTTAATAGGCATTTTCAATTAATGTTTTTTAAAAATATATTTTGTTTTTGTTTTTTTTGCTTTGCTAATCACTCTGACCAATCCCCTCAACTGGACACAGCAGTAAAAACTAGACAGGCTGCTTTATCTAAAACCAAAAATAAAAAATTGTCTGGAGTTTGTTTAAGGTTGGGTTCACACTAGTGCAGGAAATTCGCATCCAATTCGCTATAGCAGGAGATTGTGACCGGCTCTCTATGGAGCTGGTTCACACATCTCTGGAGCGGCTCCGGTGCGAATTTGCACAGGGGTCCTGTGCGTCTTTTGGTCCGTTTCAGGTCCGAATTCAGCCCAAAATTTGGACACAAGGGACCCCTGCTGTGAGACCTGGAGCATGCTCCAGTGTGAACCCAGCCTAAAGGGAAACTGGAGTTACCAGGTGTCCCTCTGTTTCAGGCCAACTTTCAGTACAGCAGCTACATGACTGGCTGCAAGAGGCGTATATGACGCGTATATGACATATTATGTAGAATTTTGTATTTACCTAATTAGGAATAAATAGAAAAGTCAACTTTTATGTACCACTGAACATTAAAATATAATAAAAATACATTGTAGAATACCATTCATGTAAAAACATAGCAACACTCACCTAGTGAAAAAGTTGTTAACTGTTCCAACCAATATGGCAGTGCTGATGGACTGCATTACCCACTAACCTCATGGCTTTTCTGGGACTTTGGTTAAGACATCTGTGCACTTGTCTTCCCGGTCACAATTACTGCACTTTCTATGACCCATATGAAGGGGTCTCTCTCTTTCTATTTTTTATTTGCATTTATTTTTCATCATTTATACTAGAAAAAGGTAAGTGAGATTTGTCTGTTCCAGAAAGAGCAGTGGAATAATTCTATGGTATACTTTTCTATACCCACCCATTATTTGTACAGTAAAGCATATTAATCATTCTTTTTTTGTATTTTATACACTAAAACATTTAATTTTGCTTTGCAGGATACAGAAATGAAAACGGGAGCTGTACACAGAAGGGTAAGTTTCATACAAACACTTTTTTTTCCATTAACAAGTAAAAAATGAAATGTTAACATCCCAATATAATTTTCACACAGCAATAATTGTCTGCTCTTATAAGACTATTTAAAAATCACACGTTTTATTTTATGTATAGTTAATGCTCTGTCATTTGCTGAAAGTGTTTTCTTGTCTGGCTTTAAAGACTGGTTGTAGCATTGTACCACTTGGGGCACTTTTATCAAAAGTGTCCTCAGTTTTGCATGCATTGCCAGTGTAATAAGTGCACTGTATTGGACAGTAAATAATCAGCATAATCAGCGTGTACATACCTTTCCTGTGCTTCCCTATCACCCCAATCCACTGCCAGATTGCTCAGGGATTCCTGCTGAGTTTTTGGCTTTTTGAGAGTGTTGGAACTTAATCAGATCTTAATCCAAGCACCCTGGGTCTCAGGTTTGCAGTTTGCAGCTACTATCTCCTGCAGCATAGCTGAAAAGGCAAAATCTGCTATTCTATGTAACAGACATACAGCCTCTAGTTTTGGGCAGATGCTCCATGTACAAGAGAAGGGAAAATTACACTGATAGAAAGAATAAGTGAGATTTTAAAGAGAAAAAGAACACTTAGGTGCTCTTCATTGGAGGTTGGGTGTCTAGGAGTGCCCTTTTATGCTGTACATGAGGCACCCAAGATTACCTGGGTCTTTTCATTGTTCATGAGGCACCCAAGAGTCCCTGGGTCTTTTCACTGTACATGAGGCACCCAAGAGTCCCTGGGTCTTTTCACTGTACATGATGCACCCAAGATTCCCTGAGTCTTTTCACTGTACATGAGGCACCCAAGGGCCCCTGGGTATTTTCACTGTGCATGATGCACCCAAGATTCCCTGGGTCTTTTCACTGTATATGATGCACCCAAAAGTCCCTGGGTCTTTTCACTGTACATGAGGCACCCAAGAGTCCCTAGGTCTTTTCATTGTACATGAGCCACCCAAGATTGCCTGGGTATTTTCACTGTAAATGAGGCACCCAAGAGTCCCTAGGTCTTTTCACTGTACATGAGGTACCCAAGAGTCCCTGGGTAGTTTCACTGTATGTGAGGCACCCAAGAGTCCCTGGGCCTTTTCACTGTACATGAGGCACTTAAGAGTCCATGGGTGTTTTTCACTGTAAATGGGGCACCCAAGAGTGCCCTGGGTTGTTTTCCTGTCGTTTGGCACATAAGTATGCCCTGGGTGTTTTCACTGTACATAGGGCACCCAAGAGTCCATGGGTCTTTTTCACTGTAAATGGGGCACCCAAGAGTGACCTGGGTTGTTTCACTGTCATGTGGCACCCAAGAGTGCCCTGGGTTTTTTCACTGTATGTGGGGCACCGAAGAATGCACTGGGTCTTTTCACTGTATGTGGGGTATTGAAGAATGCCCTGGATCTTTTCACTGTATGTGGTGCATCCAAGAGTGCCTGGGTCTTTAGGAACCGTTGAAATGAGAGTGCTTGAACCTACAGATTGGACACTGAGACACAAAGCATTGCTACATAGGAGGCATTTGGAATGTCACATGTTCCTCCATACCCAGTGGTACCAGACATTTTTTAATGGGCTTGTGGCAAGGCAGTGTGGCCGAAAACTAAAGAACTAGAAATTCTGGATCCTAATTGTACCTCCTATAAAGCAAGTCTGTTACTTTCCCTAGTACACAATGTATAGGTTATCTTAAATATACTTAATGGATTAAGTCTACTTGAGAAAATGCACTACAGAATGGCATTTCATTACAGTGTTTCCGTTAAAGCAGATGAAAATGTAAATGTTATTTTGTCATCTTTTGTCATGGCTAAAATTAAACTGAAAATTGGAAAATCAAAATTCTGTTCTAGAGCGAGCCTTTGGTACATTAGTAGAAAATGAATTAATCATGATTAATGTTATTACAATGAACACTCAATGAATTCATAATGACTGGGCACCTGTTTTAAAATGTGTTCATTTTTCTATGTCTTTCAAGTTGCTAATGACATTTATGTCTTGATTCCCAAAGGAATACACACAAGCAAATATTCTGAGCATTAACATAACTTCAAAGTAAGGGGGAGGGTAAAATGTTTGTCTGAAGCAGAACAAATGTAATAATCTGTCCATAGGGTCATATTATCCGATGCAGAAAAAATAAAAATCAAAGCACATTTATTAGAATGGGTTTTGTTTTGTATAAGACTTGCAATAAGATGCCAATCTATCTTCTAAGAGCTTGAGATAAATTTAGTTTAATGTCCAAAACATCAACAAAAGTATATATATATATATATATATATATATTGGAAATAAAAAAGCAGTTCACTACTCACCATCCTCCCCATGTCCCTCACAGACTTACTGTTCTGAAGTACATGGCCAGTCCTTTACCTACCCTAGTTGAATGACTCCCAGCATCAATCTATCTTCCTCTTGATTGGTGTATCCTCAAGCCATACTGGGCTTCCAGGAGAATGCTACAAAGAACAACACTCTCGTTACCATGTAAGCCCTGACCTTGCACACTCTACAATTTATTAAACGTTGTTTCCTCACATATGATTATTACATACAGGTATACTATACTCTAACAAAAAAGAAGATAGAAGGTGCGTGGCCTAGTGCATTATCATTGTGTAGCTGTACCCCCTTAGTGGCTGCTGGTAATTGTAGTCCATCTGTCACCCTGCCCAGCCAGGCACACAATTTCCAGTCACTCTCAGAAAACAGTCCATGCACTTTGTTTTTAATTTTATTGAGGGGATTAAACTTGGATGGGGTAAGGGAATATGTGATGCCCAATTGATTAAAGCACAATGTACATTGTACTCAACCTATATATACTCTCTGTCTATACTGCACACCATCACACTTCAGCTCCAGCACTTCACTTGCTTGCAGACTATCTCTCCTTGACACTTCCAGCACTTCACTTACTTGCTCTCTCCCAGACCAACTATCACTGATTAATAGGCCTGACGCTGGCTCAGCCAGGCCCAAAGTGAATGCCTTTGCAGGCAGGGACCGCAGGCCCCTTTGGTGTAGCAAAAATGAAAGTCAGTTCCAGTGCTAGCTGTCCACGTGGCTACTACTCCCAGTACCTCCTCTTCAGGCCCTGCCAGCCCTCCTGGCTGCAGCTGCCTCTCTCCACTGCCCATGCCATCACAGTCCACTCCTCTGGTTCTGCACCCATTCGAGACTGCAGTCTCCCAGTCCTCTCAGGCGCTCTTCTCCTGTTGTCCTCTCCTTGCTCCAGTGCCTCCTGTCCAGGACACTTCCACGTGTTCTCAGAGGGCCCTGTCCGCACCCAAGCCCATGGTCAACCCCCCCCCCAGACTGGGGAGCTCCCTCCAAGGCCACGACAACCTAGCACTCTATCTTCAGCTTCCACTCGAACAACTCCTCCCCAGCTGGGCTGACCCTGGGCATGTAAGGAAGCCTGCCCCGTGCCAATCCAAGTTGGGGATTGGTCATGGCTCCTTAGAATACCCCAGACAGCTCCACCTTTCCTCCCCTCCTTCCCTTCCAGAAAACACCAGAACATGCGGGAAAGAAGTGGGAGGTGTTGGTGATGCTGCCTGTGAGTCACCCAGCTCTATCCTGAGTCATTCCCAACCCAGATCAAAATAAATAGGCCCAGCTACCAGCCAGGCCTGCCCAAATTGACCTACTCTGCCCAAAATTCCTATTTACTCACATCTAGCAACCTAGAGGGTGCTACACTTGATAAAAGTTTACCAATTGACAGAAATAGGTATCGTACCCACATTTAGCAACTGAAATAAAAGCATATCATATCATTCCTCCATAGGAGTCCATGTAAAGCTGCCCCCATCCCATGGAGCTATCTGGTAGTAGCATAGGCTCATGTGTTTCAAGGATTTCCACTTCCTCAGAGCTTATGCTACTACCAGATAGCCCCATGGGATGGGGGCGGATTTACATGGACTCTTACGGAGGAATTAAATTATGTGCTTTTATTTCAGTTGCTAAATGTGAGTATGACACCTATTTCTGTCAATTAATAAACTTTTATCAAGGATAATGTGCCTGACCATGCACCTTTGATCTTTTTTTTTTGTTATAGCACTTTGGACCTCCCCAGTCTGGAAAAGGCAGCGGGCGTGCATTATCCACATAGAAGCATAATATTGTACCTAGGCCCACCGCACAGCGCAGGGTATTTATCTGTTGTTGTTTGGGACATAATGCTTTGCATTTTTACAGGTCATTCAGTATAGAAGGATACTAGCAACTACTGAGCTTGGACAAACAAGGCAAGCCAAGGGCAGAGGATGATTTGCCAAGGTTAAATTTAGACCACAAAGCAAAAGAGGCTCCAAAATCAGTTTTAAAGCAGTATTTTTTATCTTTGAATAGTATGTATATTTAAATGGGTTCTTCCTAGAGCTGCATTGAGAATAAGTGGGTAAGATTCTTGTACTGTATGGCCGCCCTAGCTCCCCAGCGTAGGGACTGATGTGAGTAGCTCATATTTCATAAAACTCTGTACTGCATTTCCATGCTTTACATTGCATAAATAAATAAGTGAAAAAAAAAAGTTCAAAACTGTGGGCATTTGAGAATCAGCCTGCTGCTCCCTTAGGGAATGCAATGTATGTCTGTGTATTTGTGTGATGTATGTGCATGATGTTTATCATATGTATTTCATGTTCTTCAGCATGTATATTTTATATTTGTAGCAATTTTCTATATTACTTCAGGCAGTGTTTGTTCTGATGATTTGATATATATCATCAATGTCTACCAAGCCACTGCGGCTTGTTGCAAGCATTGCAGGAACCCCCCGGAACAGAATATTGCTCATTATAAAACGCAATAAATACAAGTAATTTGTCATCGAGCAGGCAACTGCAGGCACATTTGGACAGGACGACAGGTCATTTAGCAAGCAGCAAAATTCCACACAAAGTCACCAAACACATAACAAATTGCTTTCTGAATACAAAAATGTTCCTGCTTTAAGGTCTAAACTTATTTGCATGTAGCAAATTATTGAAAGGGTGACCTTGTGATTTAAACACGCAGAATACACAGGAAGCAGAATTAAGATCATCTGGACCATATTATTCTGGTAACTCAAGCCCTGAAGCCAATATTTACAGTAATTAGGAGTTACTCTGCTGAAGCTCGGGAATGGGCACACTTACCTAGGACGCGCAATGAATGTAAATTGGGTAAGGAAGAACTGCAGACCTCATATTTGTACATTTAACATTGATTCAGATATTTAAGGCTGAATCCACCCCAAACCAGGGGTACATTTTTTGGGGAGCGACAGGAACTGCCATATCCATTGTGAGAGGGACTCACTGGGGTTGATTTACTAAAGGCAAATAGACTGTCCACTTTGCTTTGGAGGTTGCACTTTGGGAGGGAATTTTTCCCAGAGCTTAGTGGATGAGATGAAACTCTGTTGACTTCCATCCAATCATGTGCAGGGAAAAATTCAGTTTATTTTTTTCAATTTTCCTTGTATGTGATTGAGTGTTCTTGAGTTCAAAGTGAACTTTCACTACGGTTACTAAGCTCTGGGGATGTTTCTCATGCAATATGCAACTTCCTGTGCAAAGTAAGTTGCCTATTTGCCTTTAGTAAATTGACCTCCACTTTCTCTGTTATATTCTAAATGTGTTTATATTGCAGGGATTGCACCAGAAGGAGTTACATTGCATATGTCTGGTGCATATTACTGCATGATATTTAAAGTGTGAATATATTCAGATATGCCCTCATGGTGCACAAGGTGTGCTTCTGCACCCGGTATTCTATGCATGGCGAAATGAGAATATTGATTGCCTAGACACTTCACTGATGATATCTACGACACTCAGGATCTTAGTTTATTCCAAACTGACATGGCGCAAATGTGTACTGTGCTACTTGGCATTGCATGATTTGGGGTGAGTAATGCCCTCTTGTGGGTTTTGCATTCCCATAGACTTGTATGGAAATGCAAAACTGGCCTGACACAAACGAAAGCACATTGACACAAGCCACAATTGTGATCAGTTCTTCTATTCCAGGGGTGGCGAACACGTGGCTCTCGAGCCGCATGCGGCTCCCGGCCATAATGAATGCGGCTCTTTGCCTCTTATTATATTTTGTATATACTGTGGCTCTTTGCCAAGTTTCATGTTTCTCTCAGGGCGATCTCAGGCAGCTTGCATTGACTTCTATGATAGAAGTCTCCTCGCAAGCCGCCTTGAGATTGCCGATTCGCGCCGCATCGCGACGATTCGCGCCGCTTCGCGCTGCGCCGCTTCTGTGTGAGTGTTTGTCTGTTTTGGCAGGTCACTGCGTGGTGTGGCTCTCTGACTCTCACAGTTTAAAATTTTGGCTCTTTGTGTCTAACTTGTTCGCCACCCCTGTTCTATTCCTTCTTTTAGCATATACAGTCATGTTTCATTGTGTTGGTATTGAGGTTTATGTCACCTTAATAAAGAGGGCAATTAAGTGCTGAAAATGTTGGTGAACATCTGTAAGTTTTGTTTGAATTGAGCAAAGAAGACCATTATTTGTTTACTTTGGAACGCTGGTCATCCCATTACCTGAGGATAGTAGTAAATGTAAACTGTAACATCCAAAAAAATAATAGAATAGAATGGGGGGTAGGAAGGCATTTGCCTCCATTCCATCCCTAGTAACAGCACTCTGTACCCTGTGATGTTGCTTTCCATAAAGGATAGCTTCAGACAACCCTCATGCATAGGTTTTAAAAGCTCCATATAGATGTTTACAGACATTCCATCCAGACTGCCACCCAGGTATGGTTACCCCATTCCCCTGGACTTATGGTAGTTTAACCATAAGTCCAGGGGAATGGGGTAACCATACCTGGGTGGCAGGAAAGCCCCGGAAGGATTTACCCCCTTAATGACCAGAGCAATTTTTACAATTTGGCATTGCGCTGCTCTAACTGGTAATTGCGCGGTCATGCAGTGCTCTACCCAAACTAAATTTTCGTCCTTTTTTTCCCACAAATAGAGCTTTTAGTGGTATTTGATCACCTCTGGGATTTTTATTTTTTGCAATATAAACAAAAAAAAGACAGAAAATGTTGAAAAAATATATATTTTCTACTATCTATTATTAAAAAATCTAATAAACGTAATTTTAGTCATACATTTAGGCCAAAATGTATTTAGCCACATGTCTTGAGTAAAAAAATTTCAATGAGGGAATATTTATTGGTTTGCGCAAAAGTTATAGCGTCTACAAATTAGGGTACATTTTCTGGAATTTATGCAGCTTTTAGTTTAAGACTGCATATCTCATTTCTTGAAGTGCTAAAATGGAAGGGCAGTACAGCCCCCACCCCCCCATTTTGGAAAGTAGACACCCCAAGGAATTTGTATATAGGTGTATAAATGCGCAATCCCCAAAAAATGGAAAGGATCAGGTGCTACAACTATAAATAACTCAAATATTTAGTTATAAACACATACTTTAACCAAATAGTGCGCTGCCTTAATTAATGCAATTTTGAAAAGTATAATACATGTGCTCAATAAAGGAAAACTGATGATATTAAAAAATATTGAAAAAGTCCCACTATAAAGTCCAAATTGATATGTGTTCCAATGATGAAAAGTGATTCACACCAAAAAAAACTTCACACTGTGCGTTTCTCTAAATAAAATATACGCCTCTTACCAGATACATCAAATGGCTTCACAAATAGGCAGTGGTAAAGATGATCAGCTTTGTAGCTCCTTCCGTATCTTCAAAGGACTTTGGATACAAATGTATCAGCTGAGAGATGAAACAACTCATTTATTGAGGTTTAATTCTGACACATGGGGGGGTAGAAACCGCATGAATATATCTCCTCCCAAAGGATCTTCTCCTTAGAGATGTTCTCCAACATAAAGGAAAAAGGAAGAGATAGACTTCATAGTGTAGTGAGTCAAGACAAATTTATTTAAAAAATTATCACTTACACTGAGGATTAGAACAAACGGCAACCAAACAACTCCTAGCTGCGGATTTGGTCTGCAGGTTAGTGCGTGGTGACGTCAAGAAAGTACAGCCCCACCCGATGCGTTTCCCCGTATGAGGCTTCAACTGGGACCGGAGGCTATTTTTTAATATCATAATTTTTCCTTTATTGAGCAAATGTATTACGCCCCAAGAAATTTGCTGAGAGGCATGTTGAGCCCATTGAATATTTTATTTTTTTGAAAAATGACAAAAAAAAAAAAAAAATTACACAAAGTTGTCAATGAAATGATATATTGCTCACACATGCCATAGGTATATATAGAATTACACCCCAAAATACATTCAGCTGCTTCTTCTGAGTACGGGGATACCACATGTGTAAGACTTTTTGGGAGCCTAGCCGCGTACGGGAAAACCAATCACCGCCTTCAGGATTTCTAAGAGCATAAATTTTTGATTTCACGTCCTCACTACCTATCACAGTTTCAGATGCCATGAATGCCAAGATACTACAAAACCCCCCAGATGACTCCATTTTGGAAAGTAGACACCCCAAGCTATTTGCTGAGAGGCATGTTAAGTCCATGAAATATTTCACATTTTGCCATTCATTTTTATTGTTATCACAGGGAATTTAAATACCCTCTATGATAGCAATATGTAGGTACTCTTTTTTTTAAAAATTGGGGTATATTAGACTCTATATCTCTCCTCAGCCCTTAAAGCACCTGACCACACCAAAATCAGTGTGATAAGATGCTTTCCCAATGGTGCTGTTTATATCCGACAAAACCAAAGTCATGAAATGCTCATAGCTTCCAGTTTCTTAGGTCATAGAAATGATTGGAGCCATTCTAGTCTTCGATCAGCTCTATGGTCAGCTGACAGAACCACTGGCTGCATTCTCAGGTTCCCCGGTAGGACAGGAGAGCCAGAGAAATCCATGGAAGACGGCCCACAATAGATCTGTAGGGATCTTCCATGAAAAACAGTGAATAAAAATCAAGGGAAGTAAAATCAACTGTTTCCACCTGAATTCCGGTTGGCCAGTGAATGGGGGAAGTACAGGTTCTGCAGAAGTGGTGGGCTGCCAATCAGGGTTTGCAAGCACATCAGGGAGGACACTATGGGCTCTACGGGCCTGCCTTTGTCTTCTTGGTGGCTGCGGGACACTACTTGTGCTAGCCACCACACCAGCTTGAACTGCACTTATGGGACTCGCCAGGTCACCAAGTGATACTGCAATGCTGGTTTGTCTATGACTAGGATGTACTAGGCCGCTGGTGCTTGCCAGTTCACCAGAAGGTTGAGCGCCACTAGTACTGGCTCTCTGCTCCATACTAAAACCCTGCGGTTGTTGCACCTCAGCAACAGAAGAATGGGGTCGGATACTCCTGACCTTAGCAGGGACCACTACTCCAGCATCAGAGCTATCTGTCAGGCTGCCGCTGCTCTCTACGGGTTTGTATACTGAGCCTGATTCTGACAGTGAGGCTTCCCCATCTCTCTCATCTGTCATGCTTAACAACGTGTAGGCCTCTTCACTAGCATACCTCTGTTTAGACATTTTGGCCTCTAAATGTATAGGTACAACTAGTGTGACTCACAGGTAAAAGAGCACCTAGTTGTCAGAGCCTGCTTAAATCACTACCAAAAAAATGAACTGTTAGCGTTCGCAGGAATCAGGCATGACTCTGCTAACGCTGCAGTTATGTGTGCTGTGTTTTGTAAGTGACAGTGATCTGTTGATACTGCACTTGTGTAGGCTGGGCTGGGCGGAGGGACTAAATGCAGGTGCTAGCAGGTGTCTGGGCTGATCCCGCTAATGCCCCGTTTTTGGGAATACTAAACTACTGGAGACGCTAATATAGTTCTGATCAGATCAAAGATATTGATCCGTTCAGACACTATGCAAGTAATGGAGCTATCTAGTGTGTGTGTGTGTGTGCGCATGTTAGAGTACCTGGCACTAATCTGATGCTGCTTGGGATTGACGCCACCACTAACTCACGTTAAAACCTAACTGATGTCACCCATGACACTAATACGGTGATCAGAAAAAAATATCTGTACACTATACTAGTGACACTGTGACAGGGGGTGAAAGGGCTAACTGGGGGTGATCAAAGGGTTAAACCTTTATTAGGGGGTTAATGGGGGCTACCCTAAACCAACCTGGGCCTACCACTAACTGCCACTACCTACCCTAACACTATTTAGTGTCACAAATGACACCAGTTCAGTGATCAGTGAAAAATCTGAAAACTGCACTAAGTGACAGGGAGTGAAAGGGTGGATGATCAAGGGGTTAAAAGTGTGCCTATGTGTCCTGGTGTCAGTATGGTGCTTGGTGTACTCACTATGGATGTCTTCTCCTCTCAAGCTGGAACCGAAAAGAGCTCCACGAGGGGAGATGACAACACTTCCTCTGCCTGTGTTTACATTTCACAGGCAGAGGAGGCTCTTAGTTCACCAGAACCAATCAGCAGGTCCAGGATAGAAATCATTGCCCTGGGCCTGGAGACTGATCGGTTCTGAAACTAATCCGATCACCGCGGCTGACGTACAATGATGGCTATTCGCGCAGCAATGCTAACCTGCCGCAGTAAAACTGCAGCTGGTCGGCAACTACTTAGTCCTAGTTTACAGCAGTATAATTACCACTGCATGCCTGAGATGCAATGTCTCTTGAAAAATGAATATAATGGCTATCTTTGTCAAGCCAGATAGAACAGTAATGCTTTTGTAAAACATTGCTGTCAGGGTGCAGTTTTGGACCACAAGCACAACATGGAAAAAACACTTGCTGAGTTATTGAAAGTAGGAGTCAGAACAAACCATCTGGCCATTGCCAGATTTCCAGCTGGTCAGTCCAGGACTGATAAAGCTTGAATGAAAGGTAACATCCATTAGAAGTGGATATCATAACATCTAAATGCAGTCCTGATCCTACATACCTGACATGCAGAAATGTGAGCTCATCTGTTTTTCTTCACTTTGGTACCGTGCTCCAAACCCTGCTGTGCAGGATAAAAATACCTTCTGTTTCCATCCCAGGTGCAAATTCCAACAACAGCTGGGTGAAGCGGTGCATGAGTCATTCTGACCAATCCACCTCTGCTAATTATAGATTCACCTGTTCTTATGTGATGCTACCCTGTTCTGCTATGTCTGCTTAACATTTTACTATATCAAGAGTTACTATGACAACTGGTATAAGATAATGTGAAATACAGGTAGTGTCAGTCCAACAAGTCACACTTGTGGGGAGATTATATCATGTAAGGAAAGACTCCAGATTCCAAAAAGCAGGCTAATGTTATAAAATGAGGGGCTAATGAAAACATTGAAGGGTCTGCCCAACAACGGTTGAATCATTAACTGGCTACATTTGTCTCTTTGAGGATCTATGAACAAGACCCCTGTATAACCACCCTGGGTCTATTCCAATCCACCTTTTCAATTTAAATGGTCCCTGCCCACATTGGATGGTTACATTCTTTCTTATGCAATCTCTTTATTCCCTAAAAAAAAAAATACATTCAGGACAGACGAATGTGAAGATCTCATCACTGTGTCTTCAAAATGTATAAGCTATTAGGTGACTTAAAGTCACTCCATAAAGAGTTTATCTCAGGATGTCTTACCATTATGGACCAGAAAACACTCCTCAGATCCTGTATTATACACTTCATTTTGTGACTGATGCCTGAACCGTCCATGATTTTATGGTTACGTTTTGACACCTACCATCCATCTGTCCAATAAGACTGCTCCAGTGGCCGGTAAACAGGAGGGGTTTGCTGGTTAGAGTGAAATGCATTGGGGTGCCTGGGATCCAGGGGGAACAGTTTGTATGTCAGAGAGTTGAAAACACTTGAATAAGGCTTTTAAAACAGTGAGTGGCTTCCCTCCTCATCGTGAGTTTTGTGGATGGATTCTTTGGAGTGGCCAGCAACCGCTTGGAGAATTTGTGTTGAGCAGTGCTTGTAGCAGGACCCCATCTTCTGTACTACAGGAGGAGTAGCTGCTGTAGACGTTTATTGAAAAAGTCAATATGAGTTACACTTGTAAAGTGATACCAAATCTGGCTAGCAAAGTTAATATTACATATATTATGGGGTCAACTGTTAGAGTACATTAGCTATCCAATATCTGACAATAAATGAAGTATCAGTTTTGAGTAGGCTTGTACTTTAGCCACTTATAATTGACTGCTTGCCTAATTTCCCTGCAGCAGAAAAAGCTGTTTGTGTTTAGCACAAAGCTTGCAGTCCCTACCAAACCCCCTTCATCCTCTTAAAGTCCAACTATGCAGGCACAATTACAGTAACAGGATTCCAGCAGCAAACATTCTTGTTCCTCTGGAGTACCTCGCTGTCATGTAGGCATACTTCTATTCCTGCAAATCACTTAATTTACATGCCGAAGGAAGTACAATTTTCACTTGGGGCTGTGTATTTTGTGAATGGTAAAGAGGAAAGGGGGCAGAAATGCGATTGTAGCATTGGGGCTATTGAGACCTGCATCACAAAGATCCAGAGTTGCCAGGAAGTACAGCTCTTGATCTTCTACCGCCAACATGTAAACTAACTAATTAATGAGAGAAAGAAGTATACTTGCATGACAGCGAGGAACTCCTGAGGAACACGAATGATTGCCTGCTGGAATGAAGGTAATAGTCGTGCCTGGAGTTGGGCTTTAATTGAAGCAATTGAAATGGTGCTTTCATTTAAGGTGTTACTAAACCCTGGACCCTGCATGCACTATATCTGGTCTCTCACAGTACACAGAACATGAAAATGCATTTATTTTAGTAAATATAAACTGCTAAATACCTTTTCTCATCAGCAGTTAGAGCAGTCTTTTGACTTCTATTAGTGTTCAGCCAAGCACTGGTTAAAGCTTGTAGGAGGAGTTTTTTGACTGACCTATGAAACTGCAAGACCCCTGACCCTCTGTCTGGACAGTGCTGATTGGCCCTGTGCTGATAACATGCACCCTCCCAAGAAAAAACCTCTCTAGCAATACACACCAAACTGAACATGTGCATTCTGACTCCATAGACTTTGTGTTATCAGGAAATTATTAGGGGGCAATGGAAGAAGGGAAGAATCAGAGAAGACAGGATCAAACAGCCTTTTTTCACAATGCAGAGGATTAACCTCTTAGGTTCCACGGTGAGTATAACAAGCATGCAGATTGATTTTACTGTTGTGGGTTTAGTAACACTTTAAGTTTATTGATGCTGTTTGGGAAATTTTATGACAGATTTTCTTTCATGTTTTGTTGGTTATTGCAAAGATTTTGTCATAGGATTGTACACTCCATGAGCACCCATCATTCCATAGCAACATATCTAAATAATAAAGTAAATACAGGACAACGGATGTGGGAAAAAATTAGGATTCATACTCTATATTGGGTTTAAATAAATTTTGATTATGAAATAAACTTTACCCTTTATTTCCAAATAGAATCACTGGTAACCATTACCGGATCAAAATGCTTAGTCATCAAGACTCAAGAAGTAATTCTCTTACACCAGTCAAATAACAGTTTACCAACCACTGTCCACCCACAAAGTGGACAACATTGTCCAATGCAGATTGACTGCAACAAGGGAAACATGGGTGGGGTAGCAAGTCAAAGGATCCAAAAGGAAAGCTGAAGATAAATCATAGGCATATCCAGATTACAGACCTAAGGAAACTGCTAACACCACCCAGTGACAGGGATGAATATACAAGTGATAGGTTTCAGTCATTGGCTAGCTGTTTTCCTTCTAAAAGATTTTGTCACCAATCCAGCACTTAGCTGACTGAAGATCTGCCCAGGTGAATCTTCCTAGCAACAGCAGGTAGCTGGTAACCTGAAACACAAGCCAGAAAGAACCAGCAAACATTAGTCGTTGGGCGCATATTGCTGTAAACATATTACTAGTTGCATCACCCAGCACTATCCAGCCGCAGCAGTTGTCAGCCTCTCATAGAGCTTGACAGGCCACCGGCAGAAGGTCTGGACGGGACACCTGTGCCCTCTGTCCATAGCTAAACACCAGAGCCTCATGCACCGGGGCTAAACACCTTTGTGCATGAGGCCTTACAGTCACAATAGACCTCCATTAAAAATATAATTATTGTAAAAACACATGGGCGATAGGGGTGACAATCCCGTTGGGCCAGTTTTCTAGTTTTTACTTTCATGACTTTAACATTACTATTTAGCTTAGTTTTTTTTTTTTAATTGTTTTTATTAAGATATTCAAATAGTAGAGTAAAAACATAGATTCATGCTTTTACATATGTCATGAAGGATTGTACATTTCCAACAATTTTGAGCATCCAGAATAGCAATATACCGTGGCTATGTTTGTGGAAAGAGATGCACATCAGAGTCATCACTGATATATGAGACGTGTTACTCTGAATGGAGAGCATCAGACTTGGGTTACAACAATGTCTGACAAGTATTTTTGGTAACCAAGTACTCCAAAACAGAGGAGGACGAGGTGCCAAGAAGAGAGAGAAAAGAAAACATAACATTGTATGGTATGCCAAAACAGTAAATAATGAGACAGTATTGGATGAACCTTGTAAGATCTTACATACCAGAAGGTAAATGTCTGAACCAGGTGGGGGGGGAGGGGTTATTACCATTTAGCCAGTTGAACCATAAGTGACAGAAACAAAGAATCACATAATTATCCATAAGTTTGTGCTTGCAAGGATTGGAAGCCATTGTAGTATTGGAGCATGGAGTTTAATAGGGAGTCCATTTCTTCTTGCGTCATGGATTTGGACAAGTAGACTTGCCATCTTGTAAGGAAACTATTTTTGGCGGATGGAAGGAAAAGATCCATAGCTATCCTTTCCTTGAGCATGAGTAGATGCAATTCCCATTTGATCTGAGATATTGTGGCATTGGGCAGTGATATCCAGTTTTTTAAGATTGCTCTCTGGGCTGCTTTGGCTTAGTTTTACAGGCTGACACCGCTCAGATGTTTTGTTACTTCAATTATTTGTCCAAGGTCTTTTTTTTTCTTCTTTTTTTAAATTGCACGTACCGTATATACTCAAGTATAAGCCGTCCCGAATATCAGCCGAGGCACCTAATTTTACCACAAAAAAATGGGAAAAGTTATTGACCCGAGTATAAGCCTAGGGTGGGAAATGCAACAGCCAGAACACAGGGACAGGGAGCCAGAACACAGGGACTCAGCCATTACACAGGAATTGTAGCCAGAACACAGGGATTGTAGCCAGAACAGAGGGACTCAGCCATTACACAGGGATTGTAGCCATTACACAGGGATTGTAGCCAGAACACAGGGATTGTAGCCAGAACAGAGAGACTCAGCCATTACACAGGGATTGTAGCCATTACACAGGGATTGTAGCCAGAACACAGGGATTGTAGCCAGAACACAGGGACTCAGCCATTACACAGGGATTGTAGCCAGAACACATGGATTGTAGCCAGGACACAGGGATTGTAGCCAGGACACAGGGACTCAGCCATTACACAGGGATTGTAGCCAAAACACAGGGATTGTAGCCAGGACACAGGGATTGTAGCCAGGACACAGGGACTCAGCCATTACACAGGGATTGTAGCCAGAACACAGGGACTCAGCCATTACACAGGGATTGTAGCCAGAACACAGAAGAGATGAGTAAGGTAGATTCACAATCTACAGAGCGTGCTGCTTCTAAGAGCCGTTCTGTGCATGAAACTGTGACCTAATTACATTGGAATGCAGAGAATGCTGAGCGAGATCTGCATATCTTCACTGAGATCGGAGGTGGGCGGGGCTGAACAGCTAACATCAGCTTGTCCCGCCCACCTCCCAACATCAAGTTGAAAATCTGACATCTCTCTCAGCCTTCTCTGCATTCCAATGTAATTAGGTCATAGTTTCATGCACAGAACAGCTCTTAGAAGCAGCATGGCTCTGTTTAATGTGAATCTACTCATCCCCCACAGACACTGACTCGAGTATAAGCCGAGGGGGGTCTTTTTCAGCAAAAAAATGTGCTGAAAAACTCGGCTTATACTCGAATATATACAGTAGATTATTTTATATTTTTACCAAAATACTAATAAATCATGACTAGAGTTGAGCGAACTTCTAGAAGTCCGGGTTCTGCTGGTTCTGCAGAACTTCGGGACAAAGTCCGGGTCCGGGTCCGGACAGAACCCGAACTTTGTCCCGAACCCCGAACCCCATTGAAATCAATGGAGACCCGGACTTTTAGGTACAAAAAGTGTTGTAAAATAGTCCTGGAAGGTCCTAGAGGTCTGCAAAAGGAAGGAAATGTGGGTAAGGGTAGGACAAGTGACCTACAAAGAAATGGGGACAGGAAAATAACTTTAAATATTTTTAAAAAAATAAAAACTTAAAAAATGCAAAAATGGAGATCATCTTCAAAATGGGTCTGAAAAGTATAAATTAACATTAGAGGCCATAGAACTGTTCTAAAATCATCTTCAAACTGTGTCAAAAAAGTATAAATAAGTCGGGAGTACCCATATCACTGTTCTGCAAAATGTGTGTATCACTTTAAATCAAACCGGAAATCAGT
>BLSH010158756.1:3104866-3117357 GCA_018402905.1 Glandirana rugosa | reverse complement strand
CATGGCTTGAAACCCCACAGGCCCTGGGCCTGGGCCTGAAAAGTTTTTTTCAGGCCCAAGCCCAGGCCCCAAGACCATTAAAATTACTTTTTAAAATTTTTACGACATTTTTTCGGGTCCTTCCAGGATCTCCAGACGTTTTTCTTCCTTTTACACCCATTCCCACCCTGTTCACGGGATGTTTCTTTACCCCTGTCACTTTATTGAAATTTATAAAAATTTTTTTATTTTTGTATTTTTACGTTTTTACCTCTAGTAGAAGTTTTACCCAGACTTTTCATAATTAATTGTAATCTCCGGTATCTTGACAAGATTTTAGTAGAAGTTTGATACGGGTTTTTCATATTTATTGACCCGAACCCGGACTTTTTTTGAAAAGTCCGGGTCCGGGTCCCGGACACCCCAAAGTTCGGTACGGACCCGAACTTTACAGTCCGGGTTCGCTCAACTCTAATCATGACATTTTGTTGTCATAAAATTTTGTAAAGTAGCATATTACATTTCTTGTAACCATACTGCTCCAATATTTTGTCATTTTTTTTAGGCTGAATGGGAATATTATTAGACATTAAGTACTCCGCATTTCTATTCATTAAATATATGTACCTAGAAATCTGGGACAAAACTGATGTTGAATTAGAACAAGATTCATCACAAAATATAAAGTCCCACTGAAACCATTATTTTTAAGTAGATCAACCTGGTGCTTTGTGACAAATAGTTCTCTCCGTGTAACCCGAGACCTTAATAGCTCCAAGTGTCAACTCCCTGGAGAAAAATTGCATATTACACAGAAGTGCAATTAATTTAAGCAGAGTTGTGAAGATTACTTTTTATATCATTACCATCATTAAGATTTTGTTATTTGAGGGATACATTAGGCAGGAATTAAAATGGCTTCATGTGTGAAAACTGCTTACTTGGATTTTGTAACTCGCTCAAGAGAAATGAGAGCTGATATGTGACTGATGTCTCCTCCATTGTAAAAAAAAAAAACGAGGTCCAAGGCTTCTCTGGTGATGTTGGACAGCAATAAGCACCATCCTGACTCTGGTCATAAGCATCTTTAACCACTTCAGCTCTGGAAGACTTACGCCCCCTTCAGGACCAGGCCATTTTTTGCGATATGGCACTGTGTTACTTTAACTGACAATTGTGCGGTCATGCGTCGTTGTACCCGAACACAATTTCTGTCCTTTTTTTTCCAAAATAGAGCTTTGGTATGTGATCGCCGCTGCATTTTTTTATTTTGTGCAATATAAATAAAAAAAGGGCCTACAATTTTGAAAAAAACATTTTTTACTTTCAGCTATAAAACATATCCAATAAAAAAATGTAAAAAATCTAATTTCTTCATCAATTTAGGCCAATATGTATTCTGCTACATATTTTTGGTAAAAAAAATCCTAATAAGCGGATATTGATTGGTTTACGCAAAAGTTACAGCGTCTACAAACTATGGGATAGATTTATGGAATTTTTATTTATTTATTTTTTTTACTAGTAATGGCAGCGATCAGGGACTTATAGCGGGACTGCGATATAACGGCGGACAAGTCGGACACTAACTGACACTTTTGACACTTTTTGGGGACCAGTGACACTAACACAGTGATCAGTGCTAAAAATATGCACTGTACTGGGAAGGGGTTAACATCAGGAGCGATCAAAGGGCTAACTATGTGCATAGCCAGTGTTTGTGCACTCTGTGGGAGGTGCTTTTACTTAGGGAAGGCATGGAATCCATGTCCTTGCTTTGCAAGAACACAGGATCCATGGCTTCTGTACTGATAGAATGGCAACCTGTCTTGTTTACATAGGCAGACTGCCGTTCTGCCTGTGCAAAAAATGACCGGCAGATTGGCTCCCGCTGTGCATAATCACAGTGGGAGTGAGCTGCCAGTGGCACGGAAGTGCGGGATCACATATACAGTATGAAATAAATGAGAAAAAGATGGCCAAACGTCACCAACACCACATCCCTATGTTTAAAGAAATAACAGAAGAAAGCCCAAATAGAAATTAGGACTATAACGGTGCTGATACATCCCCCCTCCAAAAAAATATGTCAAATCAGATAGATAAAAATGAATACATTTTATTGATACACATTAAAATGTCTTACTGCTCAAAAGGGTCAGTCGACTAAATAACACAAGTGATTAAAACACCACACATTCCCCATCTTCCAACATCCAAACTCCCCCTGCATCAGGTGTCTAACAATATAATGACCAAAAATGGCAATCTAATGCCATTAGGTGGGAGCACAGATAGGTAGATGCTGCTGAGTCCTTCCCAACACGTTTTGCCCTGTTGGGCTTCCTCAGGGGATTATGGAGACGCTGGGATGTATAGTAACTAATGATAAAATAGATGACCTGGTAGGTCACTAGAACAGGGAGCAGTATAAAGCCAAAGCCCCATATGGTCTGCGGGGGTCCTGAAGAGATACCTATTGAACCCTGTCCGTAGGGGTGACTATGTCTGTTTATGGTTAATAGGCAGGAAACCACTGATCGAATGATGTGGTCATTTAGAACAATAGAGGACTGATTTGTGCGGCCACACCCAATTATGCACAGACAAGTAGCCTCCAAATAGGAAGTGCCCGCCTCCAAGTGAGCAGTTGTGTGTATAGAGATCCCTGCAGATCATGGGTTACTGATACCACTTATTCATAAGGGTGTAGCGCGGATGACTCCAAAAGAGTGTCCCAGTGGGACCAAAAAGCCCTTAAGGAGATGCGTATCGTACCAAAGGATCCTGTGCCCACGCTCTAGTGTATTCAAATGCACGGTCCCGTCTGCTTGTCATGTATACAGTATCTCACAAAAGTGAGTACACCCCTCACATTTTTGTAAATATGTTATTATATCTTTTCATGTGACAACACTGAAGAAATTACACTTTGCTACAATGTAAAGTAGTGAGTGTACAGCTTGTATAACAGTGTAAATTTGCTGTCCCCTCAAAATAACTCAACACACAGCCATTAATGTCTACACCAATGGCAACAAAACTGAGTACACCCCTAAGTGGGACCCAGAAGAGGTGATGTTTTGGACGTCTCCGACGTATGTTTCGCCATATAGTATAATATATACTTTAAACACGGTGCACTTTACTTTTGGTATATATCATTTTACACAGTGAATGTGAATGTTTTCATTTATATAATATTAGCGCTGCACTATTTTCTCACTACTGTATACAATTGGTTTATTGGAGTGCTGGCTGCTTTTTCACGTATAATATCTAACAGAAGCGCAGCATTTACCCCTTACATTTGTATATTATATATTGCCCCTATTTTATGTGGGTTAGTGCAACCAGAACGGGTATTACGTCACTTCCTGAAGATGCCTATACAACAAAACGTCACCTCACACCCCAGAAGACGTCTGTGTGGACAAAATGCGTTGGATGGGGATCACCTATCGCAGTTTCGCATATGTGTTTTGCCAGCTTTTATCTGTTCCTGCATCGATGGAATAAAGTTGATGTGTTTTACTACACAATGTGAAGCGGTTTTCTTTACTTCACATGTTCCTGGTGAGGTCTGACGTCAAGGGTAACCTTGCTTCTGGCTCTGCTACAGGACCAGCATAGAGGAGAAGTTCACCTGCGCCACCAACAAGGATCCTGACAATATTTACTGTGAAGTTTTCCACTTCAAGCCTGTATGGTCCACTGGTCGTACAACCAAGTGTACCCAACCCATCCGGTCTGACGTCAAGAGTAACCTTGCTTCTAGCGCTACTACAGGACCAGCATAGAATAGAAGTTCACCTGCACCACCGACGAGGATCCTGCCAATATTTACTGCGGAGTTCTCCACTTCAAGCCTGTACGGTCCACTGGTCATACGACAAGGGCCCTTGTGATCAAGTCGGAAGTGACGAAACGCGTCAGAGCGTGGCCACACGGAGACCCAGACAGAGCAAGGGGGTACCGAGAGTGACGCTGTGGAGGAGAGGCGTACAGCCGAGGTCACGGATCGGTAACGACCACTCGCATAGTTTATCTGTACACCAACGACCGTTTGATATGTTGTGCATGTAAGCGCATCTTGTTTTAAATTAAAGCTGTGTTTTTAAAGTGATACACTATGAGAGCTTTTGTTTGCTTGCCTTCCCTATGAATGGTTGGTCTGGAGGAGACCAGTGGAGGAAGTAGGAGTTCTCTGATCTGGACATGCTGATTGAATACATTAATTCCTATGCATGGAGGAAGCTGGAGTTCTCTGGTCCGGATATGCTGACTGTTTTTAACAGTTCTGGTGAGCCTCAGTGTGTTTGTTTTTCACGTGGTGATACAGGTGAAGGAACATCCAGATTGGACCTATAACACGCGTTGTTGTGTTTGGACTTTCATTTCACTTTCACTAGCACTTTATATGTTAACCGTTATTTCAGCACATTTGCAATTTGCACAGGATAGCTGATTGCACTGCTATTAACTATGATGGTATAAGTTTTTCATGTTTTCATTTATATATATACAGTGGCTGCAGATTTAAGTTTTATTAACCCCAGGAAAGTTTTTATTTAGCGCAGTGATTCACGCTATACATATTCATTCTTTAGCAAGGCAGTGGTCGTCTTGGAGGTGTGTTTGGGGTCGTTATCATGTTGGAATATTGCCCTGTGGCCCAGTCACCGAAGGGAGGGCATCATGCTCTGCTTCAGTATGTCACAGTACATATTGGCTTTCATGGTTTCCTCAATGAACTAAAAAAGAGAACAAATAACGCACTAAATTCCTATAAAAAAGCAGCAGCCTATATACACAATCAGTATATCATACAAACATACATAAAAGAAAGGCTGCGCTAGCTGTAAATAACAGCCAGGTCCTAAATCCAAAAGAATAGAGGCCAAATGGATATCTAGTCCGATAATATGTATGGGTGGATGAAACCAAAGAATAAAAAATATATTATAAAGGCTATGTCTGTGGCACATCAGTCTGATTGTTTCTGTAAACGTAGTGACTCCTACACAGGCATCGTGATGTGATCAATCACCCAAAGTGCTGAATAGGCATGCTGTGTGGTCCACCACCGACAAAAGAGAGGCTTACCAGATAAGTAAGGGTAAATCGCATGTGGCTCGACCCCAGCCAGGGGTGCAAGAATGATCCCCACAGCATGCCCTCCCGACGTACGTTTCGTCATCAACTGACGTCGTCCAGGGGATGACGAAACGTACGTTGGGAGGGCTTGCTGAGGTCACCGCTTCACACTGTGTACCCGAGGTACACACTTGCCTGCTTTTTACATGCAATGTTTCTTAAACTATGTGAGTAGCATTTTAAACATTTTATTAAAGCGATCTTACAGTATCACATTATGTGAGTTTTTATTTTCATGGAATAACACGGCGATTGAGTGATCACATTGACCACTATTGTTCGTGAGGACTCCGGTACATAGGTCTTGTGGGGATCATTCTTGCACCCCTTGCTGGGGTTGAGCCACATGCGATTTAGCCTTACTTATCTGATAAGCCTCTCTTTTGTCAGTGGTGGACCACACAGCATGCCTATTCACTTTGGGTGATTGATTGCATCACGATGCCTGTGTAGGAGTCACTACGTTTACAGAAACAATCAGACTAATGTGCCACAGACATAGCCCTTATAATATATTTTTTCTCAATGAACTGTAGCTCCCCAGTGCCAGCAGCACTCATGCAGCCCCAGACCATGACACTCCCACCACCATGCTTGACTGTAGGCAAGACACACTTGTCTTTGTACTCCTCACCTGGTTGCCGCCACACACGTTTGACACCATCTGAACCAAATAAGTTTATCTTGGTTTCATCAGACCACAGGACATGGTTCCAGTAATTCATGTCCTTAGTCTGCTTGTATTCAGCAAACTGTTTGCAGGCTTTCTTTTGCATCATCTTTAGAAGAGGCTTCCTTCTGGGATGACAGCCATGCCAACCAATTTGATGCAGTGTGCAGCGTATGGTCTGAGCACTGACAGGCTGAATCCCCCACCCCTTCAACCTCTGCAGCAATGCTGGCAGCACTCATACGTCTATTTCCCAAAGACAACCTCTGGATATGACGCTGAGCATGTGCATTCAACATCTTTGGTCGAGCATGGTGAGGCGATGTTCTGAGTGGAACCTGTCCTGTTAAACCGCTGTATGGTCTTGGCCACCGTGCTGCAGCTCGGTTTCAGGGTCTTAGCAACCTTCTTATTGCCTAGGCCATCTTTATGTAGAGCAACTATTCTTTTTTTTAGATCCTCAGAGAGTTCTTTGCCATGAGGTGCCATGTTGAACTTCCAGTGACAAGTATGAGAGAGTGAGAGCGATAACACCAAATTTAACACACCTGCTCCCCATGCACACATGAGACCTTGTAACACTAACAAGTCACATGGCACCGGGGAGGGAAAATAGCTAATTGGGCCCAATTTGGACATTTTCACTTAGGTGTGTACTCACTTTTGTTGCCAGCAGTTTAGACATTAATGGCTGTGTGTTGAGTTATTTTGAGGGGACAACAAATTTACACTGTTATACAAGCTGTACACTCACTACTTTACATTGTAGCAAGGTGTAATTTCTTCAGTGTTGTAACATGAAAAGATATACTAAAATATTTTCAAAAATTTGAGGGGTGAACTCACTTTTGTGAGATACTGTATATGCATTATACCTATATTGTATACCTCTGGTTGCAGCTTTTTTATATATTCAGTAGACATTAGTGTGGTATTTCTACTATTTTTTCAGATCTCTGCACATGCACTGACACATGTCAGTGTGCATCAAAATGAGTGTCACCACCAAAGAAAACATACATGCCTAACACTACAAAAAAAACCACATTTCTACACATGCACACAGATCTAAATGGGCCCTGGAAGTTTTCTGTAGAATTACATTCACTGAATGATATGTGCTGCCCCTTGTCAAGAAAGACCCTTTATCAAGAAAGTTGACCACCACTGCTGTAGACAGATCTGGAAAAACATGTCAATCGAAAATTTTCAATTGCAGGTCAGTGTTCCGTTGGAATGACTATACCATCTACTATACATTCAGCCTTCCTATTTTCCTTTCTCTCCATCAGAAAAGCTTGTTCTGGGTTCCCAAGCAGTGAAAAGCACAGAAGCCTCTACTGTTCAGATTAAATCCGAACTGTCTGTTAAACCTCTAATTATCATCTTGCCTTGTGGGTAAAATGGTACCGTTCAATTATTGTTTTTTGTTCGCCTGTCAGCTGCAAAAAAAACATATTAATTATCACTGCTTTTCAAACCAGCAAAATGAGCCACAATCCTGCAAATTGCTTTCTAAATGCAGTCAGAATACCTTTTCTGCTGAAAACCAGAACCTCCAAATACTGAAGCCGATGAAAATCATATTTAATGTGCTCATTTCAATTATTTATTTTTGTTTAATTTAACTTTGCGGAAATCTCCATTGTTTGTGTTCAGTGTTTACTTATAACATATTGATTAAACAACACAGACCGCATTTTTTCTTAAAGTGTTGGTGGATGAAACATGGCGATATGGATGATGTCCATTGGGCCCCAGCTGGTAGTCTTGTACCTGGGCTACTCCTTTAAGCCACCCAGCAGGCCACTCCCTGTGGCATGGGCTGTTTTTTTCTCTTTCTTCTCCCATGCTGTGATGGGCAGCACAAGGAACTGAATCATTGTTAATTGATCTGACAGACTCTCAGTCAACTTTAGTATTGGCCCTTTACAGGCAGGAACTCGTAGCCCCTTGTTGTGTAGCAAGAATACAGTGAACAGCTTGTACTTTTCCTCTGTAGCTATTGATCCCGGCTCCACCTTTTCAGGCACTGCCAACCCACCTGGCTGCAGCTGCCTCTTTCAATATTCCTTCAGGCTAACTTCGCCACATAGGTCTTCCAGACTACAGTAACAATTATGGTGGGAAGTGGCGCTGCTCTATATTGTATCGGATATATTTTCCAGGATGCTGGTAAATAGATGTTGTAACAAGAGGGGGCTCCGATTTTTATATAGCGGATCAGTGTCAGAAAATAAATAAAATGAAGTAATATAGATATTGCAAGTGTATAAATATAAAGTTGTTAATAGTGCTTTCGAGTTAAAGTGATATGTGCCAATAAAAAATGTGTTAGGTCCTAAAAACTTCTGAGACAAATGACTAAATGTCGTCAACCGCTAACCATACAAAGTGTATACAATTTCATTAGTATTAGGTGCAAATACAAATTTATGTGCTAAACAAATAAGTGAAGGAAGTGAGGAATAAAAAATTGTGTCAATTTCCAAGCAATAGGAACCTTATACCAAGTTGGCTATTCTAAATTGCAAAAAAATATATTTTGCAGCAAGCGCCTATAAAGTGTTCAAAGTGCCTAAACAGGGAATATAAAAAACATTTTATATTTTCTTATATAGGTCTCAATCAACTTTACCAGACTTAAAAATCACAACTGACTTATCGAAAATTACTATGTGCAATAATTTGCAGCAAGCGCCTGTACAGTGTCCAAAGTGCTTAAACAGGGAACATATGAAAAATATTTTTAAACTTTTTATATAAATCCCAACCGACTTTGCCAGACTTATAGAGGATTATGGAGTGACCATAAAAAGTCCTGCAAAGAGCTTGAGGAGGAAATGTATCAAAACTGAGTAATCGCCGTTAAGATTAAAGTGCTTCTTTCTGTCAGATTCAATATATGAAGGGTTCAGTCTACACAGGGTTCTTGAGTGGTGTTGTCCCTTATCCCAAATGTTCACCCCTATTCACTGCACACGTGAGGCCACTCACCAGAAAACGTCCCCCACTGAAGGGGTGCACGTTTAGTAGGACTCTTGTCTTGCCTCACCGTCAGGAATGCTGCGTTTTGCCCCGAAGCTGGGTCTGTTTCTATGGGGAGATCGCTATCTCAACTTTCCCGTTCGTTGTCCACCCAAAAGAGAAACGCAGGATCTTGCGCAATATTGTTTGATACAATATTTTTATTTTAGCTATACTCCAAAAAACACTCACAATTTTTTGCTTGGTTAAAAGCCCATATACATCTGAACGAGCGTGTTCGCCTTGTTTGGAGTGTTCCAGAGTCCCGTGACCGGAAGTGACGTGTGACGTGATTAAGCTCCGCCCTACGCGTTTCGTCTATGGACGTCTACTGGAGCGGTCCTTAAGTCTGGTAAAGTTGATTGAGACCTATATAAGAAAATATGAAATGTTTTTTATATTCCCTGTTTAGGCACTTTGAACACTTTATAGGCGCTTGCTGCAAAATATATTTTTTTGCAATTTAGAATAGCCCACTTGGTATAAGGTTCCTATTGCTTGGAAATTGACACAATTTTTTATTCCTCACTTCCTTCACTCATTTGTTTAGCACATAAATTTGTATTTGCACCTAATACTAATGAAATTGTATACACTTTGTATGGTTAGCGGTTGACGACATTTAGTCATTTGTCTCAGAAGTTTTTGGTAAACATTATTTTAGGACCTAACACATTTTTTATTGGCACATATCACTTTAACTCGAAAGCACTATTAACAACTTTATATTTATACACTTGCAATATCTATATTACTTCATTTTATTTATTATATAAAAATCGGAGCCCCCTCTTGTTACAACATCTATTTACCAGCATCCTGGAAAATATATCCGATACAATATAGAGCAGCGCCACTTCCCACCATAATTGTTACTGTATTATCTAACTACACTTTTAGTGGAGTTCTGGTGGAGGCAGCAGCTCTGAGATCATAACTTTATCCGTTTGCGCGGAACACATATATATTTAATCTAGGTCTTCCAGACTGACTCTTCACCAGCCCACCCGGATGACTCTCAGGAGATCTCCCAGGGAAGGATGAAGTCTTAAGCTCACCACTGTCTTCAGGGAGACTGGCTACATGTGGCAGTCTCCCCCCTTGTCATTACCCAGCAGTGCTGATCTACCCTGTCCTCTCTTGCACCTGTGCCTCCAGGAAGGGCTTCCTCCCATGTGTTATGGTAGGATCCTTCCAGCACCTGAGCCCTGGCCCAAGACAGCACACCCCCCAGACTAGGGAGCACCACTGAGGGCCACTGACAGCCTTCTCAGCACTATATCTCCATCTTCCACTCGACTGCCCCTGCCGGCATGGCTCATGTCTATTTATAATGTAAGCTCTGCCCCCTGCCAGCCCACTAATGGGGATTGCCCGAGGTCTCATACATACATGCCTTGACAGCTCCTCCTAGCCTCCACCCATTAATTCTAGAAGATTCTCCAACCTTCTAGACCAGGAGGAGGCACCAGAGGGATGGGTCATCCAGCCCTAAACTTCACTGAACCCCAACCCAGATTCCATGGCTCAGACTTAGCTCTGAGCCAAACTAGAATTTACCTACTCTAAACTCTAACACAACCTGCACGAACTTCTAGCACACACTAGAGGGTGCTACACACAGTACAATTGTACATTTTTGCAGACTTACTTCCATATTTGCTCTACTCCACTAGTTAAATAGCTACACAGTTACTTGAAACATATGCAAGTCCATCTAGTTTAATAGAAAAAGAAGTCTTGGGGAGAAAAAGAGGAATATGAAGTCAAAATTAAGAATGGGCAGACTCGAAAGATCACTTGGTCTTCTGCTGTCACTCATCTAAGTTTCTAAGATAATTAATAAATAAGGTAGATTGAAAACCTTTGTATACAGAACCCTAAACCTACATTTGATCCAGAGGAAGGAAGAAAAAATATCCTTAGCCATCTTGCTGCCAAAGCTGTTTTTGTTAAAATAATCATTATAGGCCAAAAGTTTTGTTAAAACCCCCAAACAGTATACATTTTCTGAAAGCAGAGACCTTGGAGAATAAAGTGGCAAGAGTGTCTATTTTTTATATGACAAGATATTAGTGCAACAGTTTGTCAAATGCAAATATTCAGTAAAACAGCACAAATGTTTATTTCAGTGTATACACAATCAATATACTACTCATTTTTTTATTTATTTTTTTTATAAAATATAAGATATCCAAAATTTTGAGTGCCTGTAAAAGCAACAGGGGGGAATGTGAAAGCTGAAACCAGAAGTGATGTGGCTCCTGGGTTACTAGCTAGAGGAGATTAGCGAACGGACGTTCACTGATTTCACTGATTTCCATCCCTTCTACCGTGTGGCATTTTAAAATGTTGATCCAAGGTCTACCGATGGGAACTTGGAGCCCAGAAAACATGATGGGAGGGGAGGGGAAGGGGGCATATGTTCCCAGGGTGTGTGGAAGCAATTAGGTGTCTGTTCTATCTGAACGGTCAGATTTAGACACACATGCTACAGCTGCCGGGAGTGAGTGGAAATGCTCTTGCTGCTGCCAATGTATGGCCTACATCAGTGGCAGTGAAAGGGTTAAAACTTATGTGAGATTTTTAATGATTGGGTTTTACATCTACTTTAAAAAACAGTGCTTAAGTTCTTTTAATTGCAGCACTGAGGTACAGTACATGTTCTTAGATTCCCTGTCTATGTACCCAGATCTGTACACCCAAAAATCCTGGTAAGGCCTCATACACACGGACGTTTTTTGACGCCGGCGTTTTCTGGCGTTTTTTGCAGCTCTCCATGTTAGTCAATGGCCCCATAAAAACGCCAACGTTTTTGAGCTGTAGATGGCGTCGGCGTTAGTGAGCTGAAACTAGAACCCACGGCCAGCACATTCTGAGGCTGTAAGGTTTTGGCATTTTTTGACGCAGACGCCACAATATGCCAACAAACGCCACCTAATATTATACCGGTGTTTTCCAGCGTTTTTTGACTCCGACGTTTTTAGGTTGAAAAATAGCAGAGAGATGATTTTTTTAAAAAAACGCCTATTGACGCCGACGCTCACTAACGCTCAAAAAACGCTGATGCATAACGCCGAAAAACGTCGACTTTTTTTCCTTGACGTCGGGCCCGAAGTTTTGTTTATTTTTTTAGAAACGTCCGTGTGTATGAGGCCTTAGAAACAATATTTATCTGCAACAACAGATTGGTAGCTATTTCTTTAATTGCCAACACCTACTTTTTCTATTAATTGGGGTATTTTTCCCATTTTTTCTTTGTAGCACCTTAACCACTTCCCGCCCGGCGCATTGACAAATGACGTCCGGGCGGGGGGTTCATTATCCTGACTGGACGTCTATTGACGTCCTCAGGATAATGCGCGATCGCGCGCCCCTGGGGGCACGCATCGCGGCGATCGGTGGTGCCGTGGGTCAGTCTGACCCACCGCACTACCGACCGAGGTAAAAGGCTTCGATCCGAAGCCTTTTACCATGTGATCAGCCGTGACCAATCACGGCTGATCACAGTGTAAATAGGAAGAGCCGTTGATCGGCTTTTCCTCTGCTCAGGTCTGCAGACCTGAGCAGCGGAGAGCCGATCGGCTGCTCTTCTGACAGGGGGGGGCTGCGCTGAACGTTTATCAGCGCAGCCACCCTCAGGATCACCCCACTGGAC
>BLSH010158756.1:3065713-3093065 GCA_018402905.1 Glandirana rugosa | reverse complement strand
TACCTAGGACCCATGCAGGAACCACACTCTTTTTAAATCTTTATGTGTACCAATTGCTGCGGTGTGTGTGACCCCGGGGTGTTTTATTAGACAACGTTGTCTCTTTTATCTTAGTGTCACGTGTCATTGGTCTAGTCTATTTTGTAATCAATAAATTTATTTTGTGGAGTATATGCTGCTGTATTAACCCTTTATTCTCCTGTCAGAGATATGGCCTTTGTTTAGGGTAGGGCGCTGTCCCCTCCCACCTGGTCTTTGCCCCCAACACTCCTGGCTCCTTCATCCTGTTGAGTGCCCCCACAGCAAGCATCTTGCTATGAGGGCACCTGGGCCAAGCCATGGCTCCCTGTGTCCATTCAGACAATAAGCAGCGGCCTAGCCCCTCCCCCTTTTCTCTCCTTATTGGCTCAATGACTTTGATGGACAGCAGCGGGAGTCAATGGCGATTCACTGCTGTCTCAGCCAATGAGGGGGGAGAGTCCTGAGCAGTTGAGTGTCTCGTTAAACATTGCTGGATCGAGATTGGGCTCAGGTAAGTATTAGGGGGCTTGCTGCACACAAAAGGCTTTTTGCCTTAATGCATAGAAGATTAAGATAAAAAAAAGTTCTACCTTTACAACCACTTTAAGGCAAAAAAATCCAGTAGGGCTGTTTTGAACTCCCCTGACTATGTCTCTTCTGCAAGAAAGTCTTCTTAGCTTACTCCTTGCAAGATGCTTTAGAATGTACGCTAAGCTTTGCATATTGTCTATACTCACCTGTGCCAAGATGAATGGACTCCCATGTGCATGTTCAGGGGAGAGGAGAAGCACCTTTACTTACCCAATCCTTCACTCCACCGGCAGATGATGCTCCCCTATGTTCTAGCAGTGAACTGTTCCTTGACATCATCACATCCAGGGCAGAGCTATTGACTCTGCATTGGTCTTGATGATGTCAGGACCTTAGACCACTGGATCATTGGGGAGAAGACCCAATGGGGACTGGAGGATTAGAGGACCGAATAAATAGATCTTCTTTTCTATGTCATTTAAACCTAAATGAGCTATTAAGCATTGCAGTGTGGGCACAGCCCCACTGCAAGGGGCCATTTTTAAAGCCCATCTCTGGGCAGAAAAACATTTTCCAATGCAGTGGGGCTGTGCCTGCACTGCACGGATTAACTGCTCGGGAGAGAGGAAAAAGGAGATTTACTTTAACTTGATCCTCCCAGCACAAGACCGGTCCAGCACCCCTGCGCTCCAGCAATCTTGAACTGTGGACTGTTCCTCACATCATCAAGCCCAGAGCAGGCTGCATAGACCAGGAACAGTCCACTGCTGGACCATGAGGGAGCGCTGCTTTCCAGTGGAATGAAGGATCTAGTGAGTATACACTTTCTCCTCACCCCCAGACTAAATGAGCAGTTGACCTGTGCAGTGTGGGCACAGCCCCACTACTTGGGAATTTTTTTTTCCCCAGAGTTGGGCTTTAGGTATCCCAGAATTGGGTTTTAAAGGAGGCATAATGGGGCTGCAATGTCAAACTTCCTTTTGAAGGTGCCTCATGCCCCAATATTTTGAGTCACTGGCTGGGAACAAGCATGTGGCAAGCAAAACCAGACTAAGTCAGAATTCCTAATTTGTGTACTGATGTCTTTGGGTCAGCAGCACTTGTTTGCACTTCACCTTTTTTTGTTGTAGTAGAAGTACATTGTTACAAGATTATAGGTTGTATTGCAGGGCACATGTAATGTATAATGTAATCTTACAGAAATCCCTGCCATTGTTAGCCCCAGAACTCTGGATCTTGATTGCTATAAGGTCGGAGGAGTATCGTGAGGAGCAGGTGTTTCTGATTGAGCCCTGCAATGTCTTGTGGGTTTCTGCTAATACAGCTCAGCTTGCTATTGTGTTTAACATTCACCATGAATTGGATATACACGGCATTCAACTCATGAACAAGTTCCTATTGATTTGTAAAGGTTATAAAACACAGCAGCTTGTCAAAGTCCTTGCTTGTAATAATGAATTTACTGAGGACAATATGGACAGTTTTACGTTTTCCTCTGGGTTATACATTTTCTCAGTTGACTTTTTGTGGCTGTTATTGCACTAATAATGAGGAGAAAAGGCTGAGATACATTGAAACTACAATTATTTGTCAGTGACTGACCTCAAGAATAATGTTAGCTTACAGTTCACCAAAAAGTTTATTTAAAAAGCAGTATTGGGCATATGCAGTATCCTACATCAACCAATCAGAAATAATTTCTTGTTCAAAAATTTTTTATTTTAAGTTTACAACTTACAATGTATGACATTGAATGAATAGAACAATCTAAGGAGTAAAGTGTACATATAGCTGAATTGCTAAGGTACATAGTTGTTACATAAGGTCAATTCGTGCTCCGGTTATGACATTCCAATAAAGCTGTACACGTAAGGCACCCCTATGGGGACAAATCTGTGCCCAACATGGCAGCCATCTATTGGGAAGGTACATAGAGAAGTAAAACATTACGCTGGTTATAATTTGTTTTAGCAAGTGCTCTATGCATTATGGCTTATAATTAAATTGGTATACGTTATCTCTCAGTATACACTTTTCGGTGCTCAGGTGACTTATGTCTATTAATAGTCAAATAAAAAGAGGTATAGTCCAGAGAAAGAAGGAATGAGGAAGAAGAAGAAGAAGAGACCGCTCCAGCTATTTTTCATTTGTGTTTACCATGGCAGTAAAACGGAATGGTCAAACGTGCAGGGTAAGCAGTGCGTGATCCAGGGATCCCATATCTGCATAAATTTGGTGTCACGGTCTTTTTCTAGCGCTTCATATTTGGCATGGATCATAAAATTGGTTGTCCTATGTTTGACTTCGGCAAATGCTAGTGTGGGGGATTTCCATGCTTTGGCTATTACTTGCTTGGTAGCTGTGAGTAGATGCACAAAAAGCTTAAATTGTGTACGCGACAATCCCTCCGGTTTCAGATTTAGTAGTGCCACTAATGGGTCGAGAGAGCAGAAATAATTTCTTAATGCCCAAATACAGTCTAATTATTTTTAAAGCTGCCCCAGGAGTGAAAAAATGCAGTTCAGACTGCAATAATTACCTCCATTCTGGCCCTGTCACCTGCAATAATTCCCTTTTCCCACTAGATGTCCTTAATCTGTCAGGTTGAACAATGCCCAGTGTCATTCAGCCAAGAAGACTGAGGACAGTGTGTGAGTACAGGGCATCGTGAACCTGCCCCCATGGGAGGGATCATTATGGGACCCTACATTAATAGTGTAATGATGCAACATTATGTCAGCACTGCTCTATGCTTCACTGAGGGGTGTCAAGCACTGCAGAAGAGGTTCCTGCACATCACATGACCAGCCTATAGACATCAGGAAAGTACAAAAATAAGGATAAAATACATCCACAGGGTGAGGATGGTGGGTGTTTCGGGGGTAAGCAAATCAGTAGTACCTTTGTGTTTCTTATGCAACAAAAACTGCAGCATTGTGGCAATGTCTTAGACCAGGATATAGTATTTTCACATGCATGTTTGCGTCCAGTAAGTCTTGAACACATCGATGACTTGATTTTGGCCCACTCATAGCACTGGATCACTGGGTCAGTGGAAGCATTTGCCAACAAGATAAGGGTTATTTCGTCAAGCAATGCAAAGACCATTAAAATTGCATTAGCAGTCAGAATATAGCTTATACAGTATTAATCAAATATCTGAACAATATGATTGCTGTGTATTTGAACCCTTTTCACATAAAAGCTTTCTGATTTATTGATATAAGCCTCATTTGGGATTACAGGAGGAGAATCTTGGGCCTCATCTAACCTTAAATTATGCCAATCTTGCCAATTCTATGATGAAAAAAATAGCTATGATAAAATAAATCATAAGCAGAGATGCATGCTAAAATTTTTGATTAAAAATATAGTCAATTTAAACCATTAAACCTTTACTCCCTTTCCCCCGTCGAGAGGGGAACTCATCAGTGTTGCCCCTCTCCCCCAATACTGTTTGTCCTTGCTATACAGCCTGTGGCACACCTTAGATTAAACTCCAATGTCCATGGTCTGCACCTCAACCACCACATTTATAAAGTCAGTTTTTTTGCTGACCAGGCTGGTCCAACAAACTTTTTCCTGCTGTTCAGCCATTCACATGAAGCCTTGTATGGTTGGAATGAATACACGGCTTCCTCTGAATGGCTGAGCTTTAGGAGGTGGGCAGATCAGGTCACAATCTCCAACTCTGCCAATCATTCTAAGCCTTGTATTCATTCATAAAATTCAAAGTTTCCTTTAAATGACTGAGCAATAGTCTGCCTGACCCGATTTTGTTCCAGGAGTGGAACAGGAAGTCCCTGTACCGCTGCCAGAACACATTTAGCATTATATACTGTATGAAGCTGATGACACATACAGTTTATACAGTGATTCCAGAAAGTGCATGTATTAGTGAAGGAAATTGTGTGTTTGGACCAGATTGACCCCCGTTCACACCTGAACAATTTCCTGCATGTTTTCAAGGATTTCCCTACATGCAACAACACTCAACATCAAGAATCACATTCTTTTCTGTTGTAGCTTTTCGCATCTCTATGCTCAGTCTCTCAAAGTGCAAAAAGGTTTGCTTTATGGTCATGAGCTGTTTAACCACTTGGCGACTGCCCCATAGCAGAGTTACTACTACAGGACGGCCGTGCTTCGCAGGATCACGTATATATATGTGATTCTGCACTTCTCAGTTTTGGGCGCAAATGTGCACCGCCGTTGTCCACCGGCACCTGCTGAACATTCGGTACACTGACCAAATAGCAGTCTGTAAACAAGGCAGATTGTCATTCTGTCAGTACAGAAAATATGGATTCTGTGTTTCTGTAAATCAGGAACACAGATCCATGCCTTCCACTAGTAAAAGCACCTCCCCTACTACACTGAAACATTAGTTAGGGACACAGTTAACCCCTTGATCGCCTTTGATGTTAACCCCTTTCTTGCCAGTGTCATTAGTACAGTGACAGTGCATATTTTTAGCACTAATTACTATATCAGTGTATCTGGTCCCCAAAAAAGTGTAAAAGTGTCAGTCAGGTTTGATTTGTTCACCGTAATATCGCAGTCCCGCTATAAGTCACTGATCGCCGCAATTACTATTAAAAAATATATTAATATTCCATAGTTTGTAGATGCTATAACTTTTGCGCAAACCAATCAATATACACTTATTGGGATTTTAATACCTAAATATGTAGCAAAATACACATCGGCCTAAATTGATGACGAAATTCGATTTTGTTACATTTTTATTGGATGTGTTTTAGAGCAGAAAGTAAAAAAATATTGTTTTTTTTTTCTAACGCAAAAAATAAAAAACACAGAGGTGATCAAATACCACCACAGGAAAACTCTATTTGTGGGAAAAAAGGACATATATTTTATTTGGGTACAGCATTGCATGACTGCGCAATTGTTAGCTAAAGTAACAAAGTGCCGTCATGAAGGGGGGTAACCCTTCCGGAGGTAAAGCAGTCTACAAAATACTTACCTCTGTTCCAGAGATGCAAGTGTTGGATCCCTCCCCCGCTGTTGACTTCATGGAACTCTTCTTGATGTCAGTATTTTGGCCTCTTGATTGTCCAACAGGGATGAGGTGACCTCTGCATATGGGAAGTTATTCAGCCCAGCACACCAGCACCATGCTGAGGATGTATGTTAAAATGTGCATGCGCAAATTGGTGTACTTTTAATAGAAGATTCAAAAAGGCAGGCACAGTGGTGGCAGGTGTTTTTTTTTTGGGGTGGTAGCAAACAATCCACCTGCAGCTCCCCCCCCAGTTGGTTAATCGGTAGTCAAAGCCCCACACTTACCCCATCTCGTGGGATGTGGCTTCTGTCTAGACAGTGTTCCCTCCCCCTCCTTCTCCTGACGGATCTCCTGCTTCCTGATTGGCCGGGAGGAGAATCAGTGTTACAATAGCGAATATTAATTCGCTATTGTCACACAACTGGGTGGGCTTCGGGCACAGTCCTCTGTGCCCGAGCCCACTCTTTTTTGAAGTCTGTCAGAGCCTCTGGCTCTAATCACATGCTTAAAAAAAAGCATTGGAATCCATGCATCCAGTGCCCTGCATGTAGATCAGGGGGCCGGATGCATGGATAGGGGGGCCGCCACTGGGCAGGCAGGTTTGTTTTATTGCTGAAGAGACAAAGCATGTTTCCCCTGCAAAAAAGCTGCCTGCTTGCCATTTTTTTTGTTAAAGGTTTAGTACCACTAACATTCCCACTAAAATGTACAAAAGAAGAACTGTATGGGTTGCCTGTAGCAACCACTTTCCCCGCTCATTTTTCAGTCTACCCCAGACACAGGAAAAGTGGGATTGCTATAAAAAAACTCAATTATTTCAGACACTTACACATGTGAATTAGAATAATTTGGATAAATGTTTGTATAACTTAGAATATTATTCCTGTACAGACATTACAAAATGGTAATGGCTTTCTCAACAATGAGATTTTAATATTTGTAAACTCCATTTTTAATTTATTATATTTATCACTAATAAGCTCTCCTGGAATTTTCAGCTGTGTTCATTTCCAATTCAGCGATGTACCTCGCCACTCATTAAATACCCCCCAAATATATTAGCAATATCTGTGTATAAACAATGAGAGAACTGTATTTCATTAAATTCCAAAAAACCATCTAACCTTCCACTATCTAACAAGCACTGAAAATCCTCGTCATCATTATCTGCTGCAGAGAGTCATTAAGAAGCGCTTGGCAGGTTAACTTTGAGCAATTGTTGTGCTATTGATTTCAGAATCAGCATGAAGTATCCAACCACTTCACATTGTAAGCTAATTAGTGGGAAAACAATAAAAATAAAATCTGTGTTCCTATTTTGGCCTTACATTAACATTTGTATTGCAAACCTCACATATGTTGCATTGCATCTTTTCCCCATTATTAGCCATCAAGAGATATCCATATCATAGATTCCAGCCATTGGAGAACCTGCAAATAACATTGAACATCTGGCTGGTGTTTGCTAAACATGTTTTCTTTCTCAAACCTGCAGCCACCCACTTAACAGGCTGGGCTTTAACACCCACATGCTGAACATACAGTATGTATCCATGAGCAACTGAGGTTTTTGTACCGAGAGTGTGCTCCCAGCACAGTGACTAAGCTGTCATAGACAGAGCCTGGTGCAATGATCTGGAGCCGCTCCCGATCATGTGACCACTGTGACAGCCATTCACAGTGGTCATGTGATCAGGCCGTCATTCCATGCCTCCTGGCATAAAGACCCAGTTAAAGGGATGCAAAGAGTGGGATGGGGTTAATGACATAGCAATGTAGTAATGGGACCGCAGGCAACATATTTAAATTTAAAAAAACATGCATAGCATAGCTCCCAACTGTCCCTGATTTCAAGGTACTGTCCCTGATTTGGAACAATGTTCCCCTGTCCCTCATTGCTCTGCATTTGTCCCTCATTTTGGTCTGATGCATATACCTATATATAAAATGCACTATTTATCAAAAAGTGTTTTACAATGCTAAACCTTTCATCTAGTTTCTAAATTACTGCATTTGTACATTTAAAAAGCTAATATAAAGGAATAGTATGGTTAAAAAAAAGCACTTGTGGGTTTACCTAATAATTTTTTTTTTGTATAATTCTCCTTTAAGGGGGTGTGGCAGGGGGTGTGTCCTATGCCTGCATACTTTTGCTAATAGGTGTCCCTCATTCCCATCTCAGAAATTTGGGAGGTATGTGCATAGACTTTCTTTATTAACTTTAATATTCAAAATCAATAACAAATTCAGCTTAGCCACTAAAGCTCTGTACACACGATACAATTATCGGCCAACAGCAGTCATGCGACAGCCTGTCGTCCGATAATCTGACCGTTAGTACGCTCCATTCGACAGCCACTTTTCAATTATCGTCCAACAGAAGTTGTATGTGAAGGCTAGAAAACTTTTGTCTGCCAACAAGGCGTTGGCCAATTTTCGGCTCGTGTGTACAGAAGTTGGCCAAACAAAAGTTGTAAGTATAAACAGGAATGCTCGGAATCCAGGAAGTGTTCGGTGGTGTAAACCGGCGTCCATAATTCACAATTCACATTCACCTGAACTTCCTCTTTATACGCTTCTAACACGTCACTACGTTCGGCTTTGTCGAACGATAATTTGACTATCGTCAGTACGCTAGACAAGACCATGGACAGCCAATTTTGAAAAAAGTTGGACATGCGGTTGTACAACAATCGCATCGTGTGTACAAGGCTTTAGACTCAAGCTGACCAATAAAGTATTTTAACCTCTTCTTAAATGCCCCCTTTGATCTAATCTTATTCAAAGGGGCCCATCACGTAAACCTTGGCCGCGGCGGGGGGGGGGTTGGTATATGGGAGGGGAGCTCTTCTCGGTGAACCTCTTCTAGGGACTGGTGACAAAACCCCTGTGATAGGCTCCTTATATAGTGCCGTAGGACCCTTCTGGAATGTTCTGGGAGGTCACCTAATCTTGACTGACCTATCCCTAACTGACCTGCTGATCTTCCAGAACATTCCTGAACATGTGACCTCAATTGGCCTATCACAATAAGCTCCATTGAAAAATCATTCAAAAGGGGCTTATTATGACAACACCACGTTTCCATGGACAAAGGGGGGCCTATAAAAGCTACCCCCTTTTTTCCCATATTCCTGGACCTTTGGGATTTATTGCTGACTTGAGGAGATCTGGACACTAGCAAGCTTTAAGCCAGCCTCTGCATAACCCCACTTCCAACCATCACGCCTCCGTTTTTTTGTACGACCTTGGTGGTTGGATGCCTTTTTCTTGGTTCTGCTTAGTTTTTCTTGGTGATTATCTGTCCTGGTTGATCCTTGCTGTTCTTTCTTGGTTATGGAAATCTCCAGATTTGCTTTTGCCCCTTCTTTCTTGTCTTCAGTCAGGCATTGACAACCTTTATAAACTCCTTGTAGTAGGATTTCCACATCTCTTTGATCTTTCAGTGGCTGCTGTCCTCTCTTCGGTTTGCTGTAGGACATCCTAAATGTCAGGTAGCCTGTATCTCTGACTTCTACATACTCACCATTCCAGCACTGCTTCCTCCATTAGCCTCTTTAGCATTTGACACTTCTGAGCATTTTCTATGTCTGTGATCGCCACTGTTTACTGTGACGTAGGAGACTGGGAAATCAACCACAGCACACAGGGCTGCTGATAAGGCAGTACAGCTAGCCCTCCTGCACTGGGCCCGGGCCCTATCAGTTCAAAAGGGGATGCCCAGGCACCTGCTGAGGAGGGCTGGCTGTACTGTCTTATTGCAGACACCGATCCTCTTGTGCCTCCCCCCTGCAGCGCTCCAGTTTCTCCTCTTCTTACTCCCTCCAGCTGCACTGCAGTGGGATTGGTTATAGCACTTCCATCTGCTATCCGGGGCCCCTTGTGTGCCCCTTTCCCTCGCAGCATTACCAGGTTCCCTCTTCTCCTCTCCTGCTGGCAGCTGTTGCGGGCAAACAGGGGGATGTTTCAGGATGCAGAGCAGGGGGGAAGGGGCTGATAAATATGTCATTTACTGGTCCCTTCCATTTCTGAATGAACACAGTGAGCGATCGGTACCAGTCACTCTTGTGTCCATTTGTCACTGAAGCATAGTGAACTGTGTTTACTACGATTCAGTTTGTGAATGTGCAGGAAACCTCAGAGTGGTTCCTATTCATTCATCTGTACAGCTGAGCCTCCAGAGAAAGGGACTGATAAATCTATATCCTGTAACTTTTGGCTGGGGGAAGGGGGTCCTGTCAGGTAGGCTGTATGGGGCCCAGTGATTTCTAACAGTAGCACTGACGGCGTCCAACAATCCCAGAAGTGTTAAATGCTTAAGAGCAGTGGTGGCCCATCCATAAGGCGCCGCCCCTAATCTCTATGCGCCCGGCCCCTAATCTCTATGCAGGGCGCCAGATGCATACAGCTCTATGGGGTTATTTTTTTGGCTTCAAAAAGGGTGGGCTCAGGGCGCAGAGGGACCTGAATGGGGTAAGTGCGGGGGCTGGCGGGCTTGTGAGCAGGGCTGGTGAGTGGGGCTGGCGAGCAGGGCTGGAGAGCGGGTGAGCAGGGCTAGCGGAGGGCGGCAAAAACTGGAGCACCAGCCGCCACTGCTTAATAGTCTGAAGAAGGTTCCATCACTTGAACAATGGAAAAGTAGGAAACACGGAGAGGTATCGTTGAGATGAGTATAATACCCTTGCAATACATTAAATGTTTGTTCTTGAATTCAGATATTCTTGAGATTGATCTAAAGGGCTATGCCATTATTTCTCTTAGCAGTGTATAGATAAAGATAGATCTTTATACATCATAGATACATCTTCAGAAACAATTTGTTTTTCTTTATTTTTCAGAAGTCTTCATGTCCAATAGGTGCTGGGAACTTTCCTATATTCCTGTTAAAGCTATTAATAACAGTTTCTGTGCTAGATTTACTATGCCTGTTAATATGGGCTGTATGAGGTTGGTTACATTTGGTGTTTCCCTGTACTACGTTGATCGTTTTTAGTGTTTTCCTATACTACACTGATAAAATCTACAAACAGTTAATCGCTTAAACATTTTTTTTTTTTTAATCGAAGACGGCAAGAGTGCAACGGTTCATTAACATTTAATCGACGAAAAATATACACCATGAAATAGTAAAACTATATGAATTATTTTTTGCTATGCAAAGCATTTGATTGAAATTGTTTACTAAAAGGGAAATAGATAACATATTTCGAAATTCAACTAACCATCCCCCACTCCCAACTGAAGTAACAGAAATATAAAGGGTCTGTTTTCCATTTTGGTGTGGTTATTTTTTTTTATATAAAAAGTATACAGTTATAGTAGAAAGTACTAAATTATGATTTTAGCTGGCTGTTGTTTGACATGTAATAAAAATTCCATTGGTCACACTGTACAATCAAAGTAGTGCACTTTAATGTCAATCATAGATGGATAGAAATTCAGGCGGTTCAGCAGGGACCAGCTGAATTTCAATCCATCTATGGGCAGGCTGGTTGAACAGAACTCCATCTCTCGGTAAACTTCTGTACAACCAGCCTGTTGGAAAATGTTCACTCTATCAGTGCCGCCAGCTATAGCCTGTGGTGCTGATGAGTGTATGCAAATCAGCAGGTTGAGCAAAATAAAATTGACCCCATTCCCCCGCTCACACATTCGAGGTGGATAGGGGAATCCCCCCTGCTGCGACATTGTATTCTGATAGTGGGGAGACTTCCATGTCATCAGAATACATTGATCAGCATTGTAGGCTATAGCCAGCAGCCAGTGGCGGCTGGTGCTTACTATTTTGGGGGGGGTGGTAAACAAACATAAGCAGGCACGCCCCCCACGGGAGATGGACGGTGGCGATCAGTGCTCCCCCCCCGCCCACGGGGGATGGACGGCAGTGATCAGTGCTGCCCTAAGACTCCCTGGCCAATCGGGTCTCAGGATCCCGCTTCCTGATTGGCAGGGAGGAGAAGCAGGAGGACATGAATAAATATTAATTTGCTATTGTCACACAACTGGGTGGGCCTGGAGCGCAGTACTCTGCGCCCTGAGCACACCCTTTTTTGAAGCCAATTAGAGCCTCGGGCTCTAATCATGTGCTTCAAAAAAAAAAAATCCCATTGAAATCCATGCGTCCGGAGCCTTGCATGTAGATTAGGAGACGGGGGCATGGATTAAGGGGGCGGCGCCCCTAATGGACGGGCCACCACTGCCTGTAGTGCTGATCAAGCAGGAAAATCCGCAGGGCAATTGCACAGAAATCAATAGTTAATAGAATCGACTTCTGTACAACAACAGTGCCTATACATGAATCGAAAAATCAACCGGTCCCTGATGAACCCACCAAATTTCGATTCTTATATGGCTGGCTTTAGTCAAACGAGTATTTGTAAAGAGTAAGGTCAATTATAGGAGAATTTGGTCAAAGAACAGGGAGACTCTAAAATAATTGTTATTGGTATAAATATTAATAATTATTAGTGATGTCATGTTATTTGTCACACATGAGCTGAAAATAAAGTCCCCATACATTTTATACAAGAAATAATAATGGAAAACAATTTTTATGTCTCAAACAGAGGGTTAATTCTGACATGACTAGAGGGCATTACCGTAGAATTCCTGGCTAAACCTAGCTAATCCTAATAATGTTCCTTCCCCCCTCCTAACACCTATGTAGACTAACTTGTGTAAGAAAGATGCATATATTTACTTACACTACATTACCAAAAGTATTGGGACACCTGCCTTTACACGCACATGAACTTTAATGGCATCCCAGTCTTAGTCCGTAGGGTTCAATATTGAGTTGGCTCAAGCTTTTCAGCTATAACAGCTTCAACTCTTCTGGGAAGGCTGTCCACAAGGTTTAGGAGTGTGTCTATGGGAATGTTTGACTATTCTTCCAGAAACGCATTTGTGAGGTCAGGCACCGATGTTGGACGAGAAGGCCTGACGCTCAGTCTCCACTATAATTAATCCCAAAGGTGTACTATTGGGTTGAGGTCAGTCAAGTTCCTCCACCCCAAACTCACCCACCCATATCTTTATGGACCTTGCTTTGTGCACAGGTCCATATCATTTGGTAGAGGGGGGATTATGGTGTGGGGTTGTTTTTCAGGAGTTGGGCTTAGCCCCTTAATTCCAGTGAAGAGAACTCCTAAGGTATTAGGATACCAAGACATTTTGGACAATTTCATGCTCCCAACTTTGTGGAAACAGTTTGGGGATGACCCCTTCCTGTTCCAACATGACTGTGCCCCAGTGCACAAAGCAAGGTCCATAAAAACATGGATGAGCGAGTTTGGGGTGGAGGAACTTGATTGGTCTGCACAGAGTCCTGACCTCAACCCAATAGAACACCTTTGGGATGAATTAGAGTGGAGACTGCGAGTCAGATCTTCTCGTCCAACATCAGTGCCTTACCTCACAAACACACTTATGGAAGAATGGTCAAACATTCCCATAGACACACTCCTAAACCTTGTGGACAGCCTTCCCAGAGGAGTTGAAGCTGTTATAGTTGCAAACAGTGGGCCAACTCAATATTGAATCCTACAGACTAAGACTGGGATGCCATTAGGCCTCATACACACGGACGCTTTTTCCCGCCGCATTTTTTAGCATTTTTTGCAGCTCTCCATGTTATTCAATGGCCCCATAAAAACGCCAACGTTTTTGAGCTGTAGATGGTGTCGGCGTTATTAAGCTGTAGTACAAACGCAGGACCCGTGCGTGCCGAGGCTGTAGCGTTTTAGCGTCTTTGACGCTGAGCAGGAAAAATGCTCGCTAACGCACATTGACGCCGTAGCGACGTTAAACAGCGTTTTTAGCGCTGGCGTTTTCAGGTTAAAAAATAGAGGAATGTGTTTTTTTTTAAAAACGCCTATTGACGCTGAAGCTCACTGACGCTCATTAACGCCGATGCAAAATGCAGACAAAAACGCTGATTTTTGCCTGATGTCGGTCCCAACGTTTTGCTCGTGTGTATGAGGCCTTAAAATCCATGTACGTGTAAAGGCAGGTGTCCCAATACTTTTGACAATATAGTCTATTTTCAGCCCACTCCAGCCCAGTCACGTTATCTGGCTTTCCTGTGTCAGTCAACAGCAGTTGCATGGGAGAAGGTCATACCAACTGGCCATAGGAACTTATGATGTCACCGCTCCCAGGCATCCCCAGGCATTATTAAGTGCTCCCTCCTCTCCCCTGATGCTGGCACTGACTAATACAGGGGACCATATGACTGGACCAGGCTGAAAATAGGTAAGTATACAGATATTTCTTACACAGATTAGTCAGCATAGGTATTGGGTGGAGGGAACATTTGTAAGACTGGTTAGGTTTAGACTGGAATTCTACTTTAAAGTGACACATATGTTATACTCACCTGCACTATGCTACATTAAAACACAGAGCAGCCCAGATCCTCCTCTGGGGTCCTCTGCTGGTGCCCCTGGCTCCTCCTGCTTTCCAAGTGCCCCATAGCAAGGGGGGCACTCATGCAGGCCAAATCCCGAGCCACGCTGTATGCGTTTTTTGACACACACAGTGCAGCATGACCCCTCCCCTGCTTTCTCATCATTGGATTTGATTGACAGCAGGAGGAGCCAATGGCTTCCATTGCTTTCACTGAGTCCAGTGAGGAGGGAGAGGGCAGTGCCGCTGCTCTTGGGCACAGCGATGGATCAAGTTCAGGCTCAGGTTAGTATTTAGGGGGCACATTGTAGGTTCCTGATCGTGTAAGACCTGCATCTGTAAGTGACAGTTCTGTCTCAGAACCAGTAAAATGCCCAGAGGCTTGCTTAAAGCGGTTGTATACCCATTCTGACTACTTTCAATCACATAAAACATCGCTGCTGTGATAATACATTGCGCTCTTCTTACCTGCGTCCATTTGCTATAATTGCTGTATTTTCATATAGTGACGTCACCCTGCACATGCTCATTGGCTCTGCATTTTCCGGCAGGCCAAGACAAATGCAGGGTATATGCCGGGGCTGCATCATCACGCGATAATACACCAAGGAGAGGAGTGTTGTCACCACGTGACCTGCTTTGTCACAGGGTTGAGGAGCGGATCTAGCTGATCACAGACTAGTGTTTAGCGACCACTATGCCGATCGTACTGCGCATGCGCGGGATTACGGCCAGAAAAAGGAGGTGAGGGCGGAAATAAAGACCTGTACAGGACGCGGAAGCCCACATTAGTAATGGCGCTGGTGAGCAGGAAGCAGGAGCGGACCAAATATATCTTTTATTCACAGTAAGAACATTTTTATGGGGCTATCAATTATAGAGTTTGAATTGTAATAGATTATTTAATTTCATAATACTTAGATTTCAGACATTGTCAGAGAGCATACAACCCCTTTAAGTTTCTTAGATGGAAAATAGGTTAACAATCTTTCAACAGTGGAAAAGTTGTCTAAGAACATTACTCTATATATTTCAGACATCAAGAAGTGTTCAATTATTATAAGTACCAATGCCAATCACTGCCTAGTTATTATAGACCCAAGAGGGCCGTGTATGGGTCAATGTTGACTCCCTTGTCTATTAAATAGATGAGATGGCTATATGTATTCAGTTATCATATCGCCTTGCCCACTGTTTCATGCACATCCATATTCATGTTTAATGAACAAAATAGTTAAAGATAACTGAATATTAATCTTAATCTATGATTATATATGGGACAATGTGTCCCTTGCTGTAAATGATAAGGATATTAGAATACACTAAGGAGTTCAGCAACCATGTAAATGGAAAACGCTGCAGGTTGATCGCATTTTTAAAGGTCATTGAATAATTTATTGCAGGGGGTATAATAAACCCAAACTGACACTTGCACTTTGACAAACATTGACAGACAGACATACCTGGGTGAACTCATTGCTAGAATTAGACTCTATCTAAGGTACAAACAGCTACCCCACACTGGAAGCTTCAACCAGGTTTGAGCAATGTTTGCCAAAATCTTAGGGGAGTTTTGGCTGGACTAAACCACACTGGCCTATAGAACATGATCTGACAGCTTGACATAGGCATGTGCACAGGGTGTGTCAGGTGTGCCTGGGCACACCCTAATAACCCTGTGTGGTGCAGATTCCCCCTGTTTAAACCCCTGATATTTCACCAAAGCCCCCTAATGGGGCTCCTAAAAAATAATAAAAAATACAAACAAAAAAAAAATTGTAAAAAATAATAAAAAATAAAATACAAATAAAAACTACTGACACCAATCTCTGCCCTACTGACACCGTCCACTGCTCTGCTGGAGCCATCAGTATATCTTCACATGCACACACACATGTGTGTTTGAGCTTTGAGGTGCATACCCTAAGGCAATAGGCTTTGCACATCTATGCAGCTTAACAAATTTCTAAGAAGTTCAGAATGCGGGAATAGCGAGCTCTGGCATCAGAACAGTACCTGATCATCAGAACAGTACCTGATCATCAGAGCAGTACCTGATCATCAGAGCAGTACCTGATCATCAGAGCAGTACCTGATCATCAGAACAGTACCTGATCATCAGAACAGTACCTGATCATCAGAGCAGTACCTGATCATCAGAACAGTACCTGATCATCAGAACAGTACCTGATCATCAGAGCAGTACCTGATTTACTAACATGTAAAATGATCTGGAGCCAGGGGAAGGGAAGTGAGGCTGTGTTCACTTCGGACATCCAAGAGTGGAAATGAAGGACCTTCACTTTTTATAAGTTCCCAGTACCTGATTGGATATTTGAAGTGAGCACAGCTAGCATTAAGGTGCATTCAGTCTGCATTTGAGATCAATGTCAAACAATTCTGAGATCATTTAGGCCTCATGCTTACTTGAGCTCAAATACTGCTCTTTCACAGGTTTTGACTTTTTTTCTGCCTCTATATTAGCCTATGTGTCCATGCACACATAGGCATTTACAGGAGTTTAGAGGCAAATAAAAACATCACTTGTGTGTTCAAGAGACAAATGTTTTGGCTTTAACCACTTGCCAACCGCTTACCGCACGTACTGCGGAAGGTCGTCTCTATTGCGTGAAAGAACATACCTGTACGTAATTTTGTGAAATAGACACTGGGGGATTGGGGGACTGATTAGACACAATGGGACCCGATGTCCGGCAGCCACACCCCGAAGAGGCAGAACAGCGATCTGCCTATGTAAACTAGGCAGATCACCGTTCTGACAGGGGAGAAGATAGAGATCTTGTGTTCCTGCTAAGCAGGAACACCGATCTCTGCCTTCATCCAGTCAGAGCAACCCCCGCACAGTTAGCAGGGACACCAGATAGTCAAACAGTTAATCCTTTGATCGCCCCTGATGTTAATCCCTTCCCTGCCAGTGTCAGTAGTACAATAACAGTGCATATTTTTAGCACTGATCACTGTAATAATGTCACTGGTTTCCAAAAAAGTGTCAGTTAGGTGTCAGATTTGTCCGCTGCAATGTTTCAGTCCCGCTAAAAATCGCTAAACGCCACCATTACTAGTAAAAAAAAAATAAAGAAAGAAAAATGCCCTAAAAATATCCCATAGTTTGATAACTTTTGCACAAACCAAGCAATATACGCTTATTGGGAATTTTTTTACCAAAAAACATGTAGCAGAATACATATTGGCCTAAATTGAAGAAAAAATTAGATTTTTACATTTTTTTTATTGGATGCGTTTTATAGAGGAAGAAAATTGTCACTCCTTTTTTGTTTATAGAGCAAAAAATAAAAAGAGGTGATCAAATAACACCAAAATACTGCTTTATTTTGTGGGGAAAAAAGGACATAAATTTTATTTGGGTACAGCATCACATGTGCAATTGTCAGTTAAAATAAGGCAGTGCCGTATCGCAAAAAATGGTCTGGTCATTAAGGGGGTAAAACCTTCCAGGGTTGAAGTGGTTAAGAAACACCAAAAAACAAAAAAACGCGCATCTAGTACTTGGCCATTATTTTATTTCAATGGCCAAAATAAATTAATATTCTGGCCAATGAAACGAATAAATGGCTGATGCGCCTCAATCAGTGCTGCCAACCATCAGTATTTTTACTGGCAGCCAGTAAAAACTAGCACTTTTTTCCTGCAAGTAAATGCCAGTGGCAGGAAAAAATTGCTAGTAAAAAATATCACTGTGATGCTCAGCTCGCCATGCGCAGTTCTGGTCCAGAGCCAGTCGAGACCATCCGAGTAAATAAAATAAATTTAAAGCGCCTTCGTCGAACGCATACATAAGTCGCGCACGCATATGTAAATGGTATTTGCACCACAAATTCTAGTGCTGGACCTCCTCTGTAACTCTAAACTGGTAACCTGTAAAGGCGTTTAACCACGATTTCCCAAGTTAGGACCAGAGCACTTTTTGCGATTCGGCACTGCATCGCTTTAACTGATAATTTCGCGGCCGTGCAGCGTTGTACCCAAACAGAATTTGCGTCCTTTTTTTCCCACAAATAGAGCTTTCTTTTGATGGTATTTGATCCCCTCTGCGTCATTTCTGATCGCCGCTATAAATAAAAAACAGAGCGACAATTTTGCAAAAAAAAACAATATTTCTTACTTTTTGCTAAAATACAAATCCAAAAAAATATATAAAACTTTTTTTTCCATCGGTTTTGGCTGATTTATATTCTTCATTTGGCGTTTGATTGGTTTGCGCAAAAGTTTCTGCGTTTTACGTGATGAGAATTTATTTCTGGGGATTTAATTTTTTTTATTTTCTACTAGTAATGGCGTTGATCTGTGATTTTTAGCGGTACTGTGATATTGAAACTAAGGGGCCAAGCCCCACCCCTGAAAAACAACCCCACACCATAATCCCCCCTCCACCAAATGGTTTGGACCAGTGCACAAATCAAGGTCCGTAAAGACACGGAGGAGCAAGTTTGGGGTGGAGGAACTGGCCTGACCTCAACCCAATAGAACACCTTTGGGATGAATTAGAGCAGAGACTGTGAGCCAGGCCTTCTCATCCAACATCAGGGTCTGACCTCACAAATGCACTTCTGGAAGAATGGTCAAACATTCCCACAGACACTCCTAAACCTTGTGGACATCCTTCCCAGAAGAGTTGAAGCTGCTATAGCTGCAAAGGGCGGGCCATTAAAGTTAAAGCGGTAGTAAACCCGCCTCCTTAAAAAAAAAAAAACCTGCAAGACAATAGCATAATATGTAAGGAGTCGGTCAGCGCTAAGTACGCTGACATGTTGGTCCTCTTCTTTCTTCCGGGTACGCGGCTCCGGTGCTGTGAGTGGCCGGAGCCACGTGACGTCACTCCCGCGTATGCGCGCGAGAGCTCTTCTTTCCGGCAGCCAGCTCTGAGTTGCCGGACGCCTCAGCCGGATCATCAGAGCGCATGCGCCGCTAATGTCAGCGGCTGCATGCAGGGCGAATATCTCCTAAACCATGTAGGTTTAGGAGATATTTTTTTTACCTACAGGTAAGCCTTATTATAGGCTTACCTGTAGGTAAAAACAGTAGTGGTGGGTTTACTACCACTTTAATGTCTGTGTAAAGGCAGGTGTCCCAATACTTTTGACAATATAGTGAATGTACAATATCAGTCAGCTGAGTGCCAAAAGTTGGGTTAGAATTTAATATTAAATGTCAATAATATAAAACTCCACCTTGAACTCAGGAGCAGGCTTTCTTCCAGTGTATATAGGCAGTTAATATCATGTACGTGCTTTGCAGGTGAAATGTGAATAAAGTTATATGTATAATTATTATTATTATTATGGGTTTATTTGTAAAGATGAAGCTTTCCTCTGTACGTTTGGCCCTGCTCTATATGTTTCTTCTTATCTGAGTTACGTACGTTTGATGCTGAGCAAAAGAGATTGATGTCACTTCACATCCAGTTCATAGAATTGATGAGAACCTGCTCTATTAGGTCAGTGAAGCTTAGATGCATGTGAGTATTCTATCGATCTCAGACGCTGCTCCCCCCTCCACTGGCACAATTCACCCAACTCCTTCATTCACCAAATGACCATTTCCTGCAAATGGAGCACAGCCGTCGTGTATTATCAGCGAGTGGAACAATGCAGGCTGCTCATGCCTCATGTGTTACAGGGACGAGATGGGATGGCATTTCTATAGCTTCTATACGCAGACACAGAGTTTAAAATGCAATCATTTTTGCAACCAATCACTAAACATATCAGTGTTGTTTTTGTACTGTATAGCTTAAACCTGGACGACCATGAACCTGCTGGCAAAGTACTGGGCACAACCCTAGCTGGCTCTGTGGTTGTGGGTGTCTGTGAGGGTGGGTCCCCAGTAGGGTTCCCACCTTTTCTTCAAGTCAAACCCAAACACTTTAGAGGCGCGCAATTTTTTTATAGTATAAACTATACATATATTTTGCAGTTAAATAACATTTCTAATCAAATACTGTAAAGTTAATCACAAGAGTCCCCCTTTACATCAGAGACCACAGAGTTCCCCTTTTATATCTGAATCCACAGAGTTCCCCTTTATATCTGAAATTGCAGACTTCCCTTACACTGCAAGGGGGACTCTGCAGACTCTGATGTAAGGGAGAACTCTGGGGACTCTGACATAAGGGATGCTCTTTGAACCCTGATTTAAGGGGGAACACTGAGGACTCTGATGTACAGAGAGGACTCTGATGTAAGGGGGAACACTGTGGCCTCTGATGTAAAGGGGAACTCTGATCTGATGTAAGGGGTGCTCTGAGAACCCAGATTTACCTTAGTGTACTTACTCAGGAGAGAGAAGGGGGGAGACTTCAGTCACAGACAGGGATGTATGGTGAGCTCACTCACCCTTTGTCAGTCAGCACTTCTCATCCAGATCTATCTGCAATTGCTGGGGTTAGAAATTCCCTCCCCCACTTTCCCTTTCATTGGAGTGTGGGCAGACACTGAGGAGTAGGGGTGGGAGGAAGAGGAACAGATTGAGCCCCCTCTCCTCTCCTGTCAGTGTGTGTGTGTGTATGGGGGGGGGGGGTTGTTAGTGCTGCCTTTTGGCAGTGTGAAAGAGAGTGTAACAGACACTCTCAGCTTAGACAACTGCAGCCAGCAACCCTGCTGGGAAGCCATAGTCCAGACTGAATAATGTGTCTGGGTTTCTTGTGGTCTGAAACCCGGACACATGATTCAAAACCCGAACTGTCCGGTTGAATCCTGGACAGATGGCAACCCTAGTCCCCAGTGTGAATGAATAAAGGGTACAAAGTATATATGTACAATAGGGGGCAGCGCACTACAGTACAAGTATAAAAAAAAAGAGCTCATAGTGCACAAATTAAAATATTTAATAAAAAAGCCTCAAAATTTCAATCCTTCTATAATGAAATGTATATAAGTCCAAATGATATATTCTACCGCCACAATATTCCACTTAGTTGGTGCTTGTAAACAATGAATTAACGTGCGCAACCACCAGCTTCCCACTTGTGGACTAATTCCCACCTTGAGCCCAGGTTCACACCGGTGCGATGCGGGAATCAGTGCTATTCCAGCGTCGGTTCCCGCATCGCATCTCTCCCGCAGGCAGTTCCCACTGCCCTCTGCAAACCGCTGCGGGTGTCAATACAATGTTAATGACACCCCCAGATTGGTTCACAGATTGCAGTGCGAACTGTGAAATCGGATAGCATGAGTGAGAACACCTATATGGTTCAATTCCAGTGCGGGGAAAAAAAGTCTCTGCACCTTTTTCAGTGCGAATCCAATGCAAGTTCAGCCATACAACTATATGGCTGAACTCGCATTGCTTTAGACATCGCATGTGATTGGCACTGCTGTGCTGGTGTGAATCAAATGCGATGTCTGAAATCGCACAACTGTGAACCCAGGCTAATTGCTGGACCTTTAAATGTCAATCACACATGGTCTACTTTAAGGCAGGGACATGTTCTAGGGGTCCTGAAGAAGTGGAGGACATAATGTGTAGCCATGTACAATTCATTTTGTTCCGAATTGAAAATCAGACAAATTTTCAGATGAAATTTGAACTCAAAACAATTTGAATAGTTTTCTAATCAATTTTGAATAGTTTATGAATTCAAATAATTTTCAAATTAGAATTCGAATAGTTTTTTAATTCGAAAAGTTTTCGAATTTGCATAGCTTTGATAGTTGATTTGTTTTACAATTTCCAAAGAGAATAAAATAGAATAGAAAATAAAGGAATAGAATAAAAAAAATATAACAAAATAGAAAAGAATATAACAGAAAATAAAAGGATTGAATATAATAGAGTAAAACAGCCCAAAAAAGAATAGAAAATAAAAGAACAGAAAATAATAGAATAGAAATTGATAGAATAGAATAAAAATAACAGAATACAATATAAAGACTATAACCACCTTCTGAAATTCGAATTTCAAATAGAAAACATTTGAATTTGAATACATAAGAAAAGAACAGAGTAGAAAAAAAAGAATAGAATAGAGAATAATATAATTTAAAAAACAATAGAATAGATTAGAATAGAATAGAAAATAACAGAATAGTATAGAAAATAACAACAGAATAGAAAGAATATAACCAGCTTCTGAAATTTGAATAGAAAAGAGTAGAATAGAATAGAAAAGAATAGAACAGAATACACAAATTGAATAGAAAGTATATACCAATTTAGAAATAGAATATAAAAGAATAGAATAGAATAGACTAGAGAATAAAAGAATAGAGTATAAAAAAGAATATAACCATCATTCAATATTCGAATTTGTAATGAAATTTAAATGGAATTCAATATGAATTTGAATGGAATTCGAATTGATAGGGGTTTGGAAGATTCAAATTGATTAGAATTTGGAAAATCAATCAATTGGAATTCGTAAAATTCAAATTGATTCAAATACGAATAAACAAGGTGAATTCCGAAATCTAATTAAACAAATTTAACTAAACAAATTTATGTAAATAACGAAACAAAACAAAACAAGTTTTTTCATTCTGCACATGTCTAGTAGCACGCTGGGTGGAGCACCGAAACCTGTCCATTTGAGTTTGCAGATGAGAGAGGGAGAGCAGTAGTGCACGCAGCCACCGCCTATGAACACTGGATCCCAGACAGCGTTTATATAGAAGTGGTGTGCTGTGCGAGCGCTCCCTGTGCTTCCATATAATCAGTGTAAAGTGTGGCTTGATTTTAAAATTGTGAGTGCATATTTCATAAAAGTTTTTATATTTGTGGAGAACACTATGAGCTGTCTATTTTCTTCTTTTTGAGCTATATTTATGATAGCTATATTTATGATGCATCTGTGGTGAACCATTCGGTGGAGTAAACTGCCATCCTCAGATAGAACCTGTTCCAGCCTCAAAGGCTGTGCCAGGACAAGGTCATCTAGAGCCCAGGGTGGACATGCCAAATTGCAGCCCCAAGATGTATGAGCATTATGTATCAGCAAAAAACCCCTCCCACCAAAAAGTTGAGCCCTAATCTGCATGAGTGGCAATGATGTAGGAATGGCGCTGTCTATTAGTAGGTAAAAGTATTAATCAAGATCTGTCTACCAATAGGTATAGGGTAGTGACCCAAAAATTAATGGAATATCCAATGTCATTAAAGTATGTATAACAAATAATCGGTAATAAATAGTGTCCGTAAAAATCCGTAAAATGTCCGTAAAAGTCCGTAATAGTAAATCAATTTTTAAAAGTCAGCTAAAACATTGATAAGATTGTTCCAACTAGAGAAGATGATGAGGTAGTGGCGTAGGGAATATCATAGAATAAAAAGGAGAAGTATAAACTCATATAAAAAGAATGCCCGTAAAAATCAGTAAAATATCCACACAAATCAGTAATGATGGTAATAAGTAAATATATATGCCTTCTGAAATACTGGTAAAAATGGCTTACTAAAAAGAGCTTTCAACATTAATGTAGGAGAAACAGATGTATTAACTGATGGATGACAGACAGAGTAGTTCTGCCTATCAGTAAAAAGTCCGTGAAGGTATGAGAGTATTCGTGGGTTAATTTACCACACAAATGTATATCAAACAACGTGAATAAACAAAAGGCTGAGAAAGCTGCGCTGAGGAGGTCTATATAGGTCCCAACCAAATCATAGTATGCTGTTGAGTGTAACTTTAGTCTTTTGTTTTCCTCACGATTATGGGTGTTAATATCGAACTTCAATAACCTCCAAAATTACAAGGGTGATGATAGATGCAGTAGTTCCCAAATAAAGTGACTTCAGTGCTGTTCCAAACATCAGAAAATCAAGGTGACTTCCGTGCTTCCCCGCATGTGTCCCCACTTACCAAAATTTCCTCACCCCTGCAGGGGTACACGCCTTGGTAAATGGGGTCTTGGGGTCCTCCCTCAGGGGGTCCAGATAGATCCTCTCTGTTATCCTTTCCTGGGTCTCCTCTTCCGGTCTCCAGGGGAATCCTCCTTCGGGTTAAAAGCTCAGGTAGGGGATACAGCAAGAAAGGAAAATGGAATCCACGATGGTGAAGTACGTTTGTGCAAAGAATTTATTTAAATAAAAGTAAAAGCTTGATCACATCCGCTTTCCAGTAAAAATGGAGTAAACACATAGAGGTAGGGTAGAACCCGCTTTGAGGAAGGTAGGAGCCTCTTCCTTCCCCCTCGTGTGCGTTCCAGCGATCAATGCTCCAAAACCGGAAATTACGTAATGACGTTTAGGGCCACGCCTTCTTCTGAGCCTAATCTGCATGCTTAGCGCTCATATCCTGTCATTCCACATATGCCCCAAAAAAAATTACCCCCCCCAAAAAAAAAATCCCCCTCCCTTCTCAAAATTTCCCCTCCGAGCACAAATCCCCCCCCCCCCTAGGGCCGTCGGTTTAAATATTAACCACAGCACTACCTGCCTGGAGTTCGCATGTTCTCCCTGTGCCTGCGTCGGTTTCCTCCAAAGACTTGCTGGTAGGTTAATTGGCTCCTGTCTAAATTGGCCCTAGTATGTGTATGTATGAATGTGTGTTAGGGACCTTAGATTGTAAGCTCCTTGAGGGCAGGGTTGAAGTGAATGTACAATAAATGAGTAAAGTGCTGCATAAATTGACAGAACTATAAATGTAATACATAAATAAAACATTCAGCTTCTATTAACTTTGATGGGGTTCATAATCACCACCCGAAGTTCAGTCATGTTCTGCAAGCTCGTCTCAAACCAAACCCAGATACATTTGTCTCATTCCCATTGACGACCATGTCCTCTATAGATACAGTGGAGAAGTGAGTGTAGACATAAAGGAACAGGAAGTGTGTAATTTGCAGAATTACCAAGTAAAAATAAAGAAAATCAAATCTGAAAAAAATAAAACAAATGCAGCCACCACATCTAAAGACAGGTAAGCTGTAATAAATTTAATTTTTGTTTTTGGACCAGTATTTCAGGGGCAGGGTGTTCCCTCCCTACCTAGGTGTTTTGGTCTGCTATACCACCTTAGCCCCCACAACAGGGATACCTTGATACTCCTATGATCAGGTGGCCTCTGGGGGCCATTCACGATATATTTTATACGTGATATATAATTAACATTTCCTGCCTGCTCTGAAGTTTACTCATGCCACCTCTTGTTATCAATATGTATGCTACCCAATGAGGGAGGTTGGAAGATTGAATTCCCTTCCCCCACAGTTATTCTGCAGTGGAGGGTGACTGTGGACATACAGCTACCAAGATTCCATTATTATGACCTTTTGAAGATTGGGATCCTTCTTTCTCTTCCGTCTCTCTCTTTGCACCTGATCAAGATTATATGAAGCACATTAAGGCTGAGTACGTCAGCCTCTGGAGCCCCCTTGGTACCTCAAATCTGCTTTTAAATTTGTCTGTCTGTGGTCACCCCTAGCCCATTTTCAAGAACCACAGAACCTACCCAATATTGTCCTAATATTGTCCTAATGAAGCTATTATACTGTGAAACGCGTTGACAAGCATGCGTGGAGGAGTTCTATGGACATTACAATCTTTTGTTATATAAGTATCCCACTGCTAACACAGTTATGATGGACTTTCTATTTACCTTATAAAGATTCCATACCTCCATGACTGTGATATTGGGTACCTATTGATTCGGTCTTGTTTTTGAGCTATATAGGGTGCTATGTCTGTTATAATAAATATATACCTTTTATATATTATCGCCTCGTGCTGTGCTGTGCCCACAAAGTCTGACTTGTATCTTGAGGGAGCATTCCACTTCCTCAATCCTCTGTATAGTGTTTGGATGTTGGCATAGTGGGGGTCCTCCTCGCATATGGGTTTAGATACGCTTTAACCCTGTCGCTGCCAGGTCCCTATGTCATACAGACATGACAGCGGGGGTTATACACACAATCCAGTGGCTGCAGCCAGGGCTTGTGAGTGAAAATGACAGGCAGACTCCTCCCTGTCAAGTGAAAGCATTTGGGTGGCAATGCCCATCTGCGAGCCCCGGAGCGTCATGGCGGGTGCCTGCGGCTAGAGGGGCCTGCAGTTTCTTGTTGTGACCCGGAAAGCACCATCTATGATGTCACTTCCAGGTCAGCCTTTCCATGTCCCCGGCTAGCTTAGCTGGGAAAGGATGTTTTGCAATGTGATCTGCATTGCGAAACATTCAATGGAGCCCAGAGGAGACATCCAGGATCTTTTAGGCCCTGCATGTGTCAATAAAGAGAACCTGTCACCTAAAAAACATCACATAGGGGACTTTTTTGTCCCCTATGTAATGAACAGTTAAAGTGGTTGTCAACTCTTGACAACCACTTTAAACTACAGGTAAGCCTGTTATCAGGCTTACCTGTAGCTTCCCTGTATATTTCCTAAACCTGTACAGTTTAGGAGATATATGCTATACGGCCATGTGCCAACGTCATTCGGCACATGCGCAATGAAGAAATGGCCTCCGTGCATCACGCGACTCCGGCCAGTCACAGTGCCAGAGTTCGCGGCCCCCGAAGGAAGAGGGGCGAAGATGGACGCTCCCTGCTGTGGGGACAGCACGGGCAGCAATGGCAGGTAAGTGGCACATAATAAGCTAGTATGCGATGCATACTAGCCTATTATGCTTCTAAATTGCAGGGGAACATGCAGATCCCCAGATCTCATATTTGAGAGGCCCTGGCATGCTTTTTTCTATTATAAGGAATGTTTACATTTCTTGTAATAGGAATAAAAGTGATTTTTTTTTTCTTTTAACCACTTGACCACTGGGTACTTAAACCCCCTTAACAACCAGACCAATTTTCAGCTTTCAGCGCTCTCACACTTTGAATGACAATTACTCAGTCATGCAACACTGCACCCATATGAAATTTGCGTCCTTTTTTTCACACAAATAGAGCTTTCTTTTGGTGGTATTTAATCATCGCTGGGTTTTTTATTTTTTGCGCTATAATTAAAAAAACACCGAAAATTTTGTAAAAAAATGAATTTTTCTCCGTTTCTGTTATAAAATTTTGCAAATTAGTAATTTTTCTTCATACATTTTGGCCAAAATTTATACTGCTACCTATCTTTGGTAAAAAAAAAACAAATTAGTGTATATTATTTGGTCTTTGTGAAAGTTATAGAGTCTACAAGCTATGGTGCCAATCATTTAATGATTAAACGTTTTAAAATATTGTCTTTGCCTCTTTTTAAGTAAAAAAATGTTTTAAAAGCCACAAAAAAATTAATATCGCGTTTTTTATTTTTTGGGTCGCTACTAATTTATGGTGGTTTTCTTTCGAGATAAACACACTTTTTTTCCTGCGTTTAAAGTATACCCACGTCACAACGTACTGACTCATTAACAGTAAGTTTCACACTCTCGCGACTTTCGACTTTTAACCAGACCAA